>JAMWET010004602.1:452500-457552 GCA_024036415.1 Prochilodus magdalenae | reverse complement strand
GCGCCTCTTGTGTAGAAGGTGCTATACAAAATAACTGCCTTGCTCTGCCTTCTTTCTTCAAATAACAAATCCCCACATTCACGACAGAGGACAGTAAAACAGGTTGGATTCCAAATCATATAATACTGTATTTACAGCCACAAAGTTACAGCAAAGTAACTGCAAAGAAAACGGGTAAAACTATGAAGAGAGGATTCTACATTCCAGTTGTGAACAGGATTGCTGGCAAAGTTTTACTCGCTTCACAAGAAACCGCAAACTGTTAGCAGGCATGACATTGTACAGGCACCTAAAATGTTAGCCACCATTAGGTGGAACACAATATTCACAGGGCACGCTCGGAGAATAGGAAGCCCAACTCAGCCCCAGCTTAAACAAGATCCTGAAAGGACTTCATTTTAAAGTTATTAGGTTTCTTAGATGCTGGACAATATGAGCAGCTTCGCCTTAGCACTGACACTGAGAGACACTGACGAGAGCAGTTCCCCTCCATTAGCATCTCTAAATAGCGGCCATGGTGCGTGCTTGTGCCAGTGTTTGAAGCAGGATTGAATTTAAACTGAGAGCTTCATAGTGGAGGAAAACCGCTTTTCATTACTCTGTGTTGATGGTCCAGATGGAAAGCGAGGAGCTGGTGTCAGGTAACGTTTAGCTACTAGTAAGCTACACGTGACTAAGCGGTAGCATAGCACTAACTCAATAGTATGAGGGCTGAAGCTTATTGACCCAGAGGCTCATTTTATTTGTCTACTTCAGCATGTTGTGCTGTGCAGATCATCCGCTGTACACCCACCAAAGTGGAGGCAGAAGCTCATCCGATTATTCATTATAGGACCAAATCATAGGGTGTTTAAAGGGGCAATGTAACACAGGCATCTGGGCATATTTCACCCTGACCAAAGAGATCATTGTGTTGGAACGTACTGGCGAAATAAAGCTTGATTCGCCGATTCTGATTAATACGGATTCGATTGAATGCTTGTGACTGTTGGGACTGTCTTATCTTTAGGATGACACACAACGCCAAAAAACACAAGCTTGTGACTTTCAGTTTTTGGACTTTGGGAGTGCTCAATCTTTCTAATACAGCTTAATCAGCTAGGACTTTTTAACCCTTTTTGGCAGAGCTTCAAATATAGGTTGGTACTTATTGTTTCTGTGACTGCAGTGTGGTTATATGGACTACAGTAGGCCTGGATAGAATACCGTTGAATGGTAGTTCTTGACACACCTTTGGTATATTTATTTGACACTCCATTATCATGTAAGCATTCAAATCCATAGACAAAAATGAAAATCATTTGATGAAAAACCTCATTAATATAGCTGTGATTGTAGTGGGGAAACTTCCTGCTGGAGTTTGAACCTTTTTTAATACAGCTAGCCCATTCAACCTTACTTTACACCATCATTTTCCACAGACTGGGATGTATTTGTATAACTAAGACATTGTATAGAATCAGGTTCCTACATTCCTCTAGCTGGACTCTCTTAGTCTGACTCCCATCCTGTAGCGGCTCTGGCGTGAGGGGTGATTCCAAATTACAGGAGCAAATGTCTGGTTTTCCATGCATCTTCAGGCCAGGAAGAACTGAAACCGGCGCAGCAGGTTGACCAAGATGAGAGGAAGAGCTCCATGCGAGCCTAGAACTCACACAGACACATACGAGGCCCTGTGCACATGTAAAAACACACATGTACAAATGTACTTAGTTGTTTTATCAGGGGTTGGTGAAGAAAACCTACTCAGTATTAACAAATGAAATAGAAATGTTAAAAAAGGAAATCTGGCCATGTGATAATCATATCTAGTTCCTCAGACCACCACTTAAATAAAGAGAGTAAGTCAAAAATAGGTCAATGTGTTAGGCATTTGGGCCAGTCATGAGGTGGAGACAAGGGTTCAATTACTTGAACTCGAAAGGACATGACTGAAGTGCCCTTGAGGAATGCACCTAGCCTCCCGCTGCTCCCTGGGTACTGAGTGGATTAGAGTGGGGGGTTTCACACTAACTGGTCTGGGAAGGGGAGAATCTAGCTCTGGGATTTGCTCACTGGTTTTTCGTTTACACTGTCCTGATCTCTCACCAGCGAGAAAGGGCATAAAAGGCCTCGGGCTTCTCAAACTGTCCCCTGCTTTGATTCAGGAAGTTGTCTGGATTTGAACTCATGAGGAAACTTCCACTGGCCCTTCCTTCACTTAGCAGTGACGAGAGGTATGGGATTGATTATAGTGTCCTGGAAAACAAGAAGAGGAATAAGAATCTGAAAGAAACGGTGAAGTTGGAGTGTGGCTCAGGTCGTTATAGTACCATAGAGAAGATTTTCACCTTTGGGATGCTGTAGCCCAAATCAGTTCAGTATCTCTGCTGGTGCAGTGGAAAACACACCCAAAGGGACAGTATTGGCGATTACGCTGGGAAACTCATGAATCACGGCCTGAATGAACGGCATCTTGTGCCGGTCATCAAAAGATGCGCATGCTTTACCTTCCAGAACCTCATCAATCTCCTGCTGGCATCTCTCTAGACAGCCGAAAGAACAGGCAATATGGAACCAACCTTGTCTCTGGCAATCTATCAAGCCAACATAGAAGTATGATAAAGCACAGGACGATAGTTCAAAGGTTCAAACCCTGAATGTCCTGGATGTGTTATGAGGTAGAGGAACGTTGTGAGTAGGGTGTTGGAGGTGGTATCTGTTCCAGCACCATGCAGGTCCACAACATATCTTGCAAGCTGTTCCTCGGTGAAGGAGGAGCCGTCGCTTCCTCTCTGTAGAACCGAGAGAAGATATCTCTGAAGTTCTTTCATAACACCAGAACAAATCTTCTTTACATTGCAAGTGCAAAGACACCTTATCAAGCTCATCCAGATAGCAGTCAACGAAGTTTTCTGGTTTTCCGGGGACTCTTGAGCTCTTGTGTTTGTTGACCATGCTTCCTATCATTTTTTGAGGGGACCTCAAAAATTTATGATTAGCCCTCTTAAAGGGAAGTGGCAGGGCCCTCAGAATAGGAAGCGTATCATAAATCTACAGGAAAGGAAGATGGTTTAACCGTCATACAGCATGAACTTATTCAAAGGTACTGCAACATGCTCACAGTATCCCAATATAGATCGATAGATAGATAGATAGATAGATAGATAGATAGATAGATAGATAGATAGATAGATAGATAGATAGATAGGTAGACAAATAGATAGATAGATAGATAGATAGATAGATAGATAGATAGATAGATAGATAGATAGATAGGTAGGTAGGTAGGTAGATAGATAGATAGATAGATAGATAGATAGATAGATAGATAGATAGATAGATAGATAGATAGATAGATAGATAGGTAAATATAGGTAGGTAGGTAGATAGATAGATAGATAGATAGATAGATAGATAGATAGATAGATAGATAGATAGATAGATAGATAGATAGATAGATTGGGTGGGTGGGTGGATGGATGGATGGATGGATGGATGGATGGATGGATGGATAGATAGATAGATAGGTAGGTAGGTAAATACATAGATAGATAGATAGATAGATAGATAGATAGATAGATAGATAGATAGATAGATAGATAGATAGAATGATAGATAGGTAGATAGATAGACTTTATTAATCCAAAAGTGAACATCATGTATTTATGACATACTGATCATTCATACATTAGCTAACTGTCAACAATGGCATGCCTTACCATTCCCCAGGGCCCATTGGCAGTTTTTTGTAGTTTCAGTGGAAGAGCTGAACGTACTGTTTTTTAAGGGTTTCGTCTTCGTATTCGAAGCGAATCCCAGAATAAAACCAGATAGATGATATTTGCCGGCAGCGTCATGGAAACACCAAAAACAGAGTCTGAGGATGCATAAAGCCTCCTACACAGACACGTGAATTCACAAATTAGCATCTAGTATGATTGCATAATGGCTTTGCTGCTTGCTTCTAAGAGGTCTTAGTAGCCGTACAGACAAGACTGCAGGCCTAACTAGGGCACTTCAGACACATCAAAAATCCGCTACATATTGCGATGTCCCGGTGTCGGTTAGAGAGAAAGCACACACATTGGCAGTGTGTTACAGCGTTGCATGTTAGCGTCAGGGTCTTCAGTGTTCACACATCTAAAAGCTGAAGCTGGTGTTTTTTAACCCGTGGCCCCATAGCTGTATATAACTCCATATAGTTGTTCCTGTAATGGGACTTTGAAGTGTCATGAGGTTAAATCATAATACCAAGCTTTTTTTTCCAAGCGCTCCCACAAGATGTTCAGTCCTCTCCCAGAATCCTGTCCTCCCATAGACTGCTTCCCCATGGCCAAAGTTCCTCAGGGTCATGAGGGCGAAGCGCGCGTTGCTCCTTCCACGCAGGACCATAATCAAGAAGCACGATACCTGCCATGTTTCACACACCATTCAGCATTTAATGTCATCTAATCATCATCTACCGTCATCCTTTAGCTGCTGTTTAGTAAAAGAACACCAGGATGTTACTATAGAAACCCCAACACTGGTACTAGAGATCTACCTTCCTGCAAAGTGTAGTTAATCTATCTATCTATCTATCTATCTATCTATCTATCTATCTATCTATCTATCTATCTATCTATCTATCTATCTATCTATCTATCTACATACCTATCTACCTGTCTATCTATCTTCTATCTATCTATCTATCTATCTATCTATCTATCTATCTATCTATCTATCTATCTATCTACATACCTACCTACCTGTCTGTCTATCTATCTATCTATCTATCTATCTATCTATCTATCTATCTATCTATCTATCTATCTATCTATCTATCTATCTATCTAAATGGCTGGAATAGATGCACGAGTACTTGTCAAAGAAGTGTAACAGTGTATTAGACTTAGCTTAGAGCTAATCTCTGCAGGAAAGTAGACCCGCAGGAAGAGGGTATGGGAAGAAATGCAATGTATTGACTAGTGTAGTAAGCCAGACCTCCCATGTGTTGAGTTCTGTTGCTCAACGTGTCTAAGAGTTCCTTTGGTAGAAATGGGCTGCATTACAGACATTCAAGCCGACCAA
>JAMWET010004602.1:360000-447500 GCA_024036415.1 Prochilodus magdalenae | reverse complement strand
ACTGGTGTGAACCTGGGTGCCCACGTGTTGTCACCCCTCTTTCTGCAGAAGGGGCGACTCTGTGACAGAGCCCCTCCACCCTAGAGTGGCTCGCTAAGCACATAACAGAGGGCCGGTCGGGCACATGTATTCACAAGTTCAGCATGCAGATTCAGCATACTCATATGCATTTTTGGGGCCACAAGAACCCAAAACATCTTAAAGGCTTACAGAGATGTCTGTAATGCTGAATTGCGTGATACGTGTTTTTTTTAATGAACTCATGACCTATAGGCAGCCTACAGTTCATCTACTCCTGTACACCCATGTAATGATTGACAAACTTAGACTGCAGTGTGCTAAGCTAAAAGCAAACCGAGGTTTATTAACTGATTAGCAGTCAAGCTTAACAACAGGATACAGGCAAACATAACAAAGGGGTTACGCAGAGCCATAAACCAGGAAGACAAGCCGGAGTCAGGCAGACAAACCAGCAACCAGGGAAAACTAGAAGAGGAAAACCTGATACGACCCAAATCTCTGTGGTCTGCTGCGGAGCTACTGCCCATCCTGTGTGGCCTGATGCTGTTACTTCACCTGTCTCGGCTGGGTGCCACCGCCGTCCTGTTAACCAGTTTGCCAAATGAAAACAAAGCTAATTTGCTAATTTGCTAGTCAAATCTGATATTTCTTTCCCTTCCTCAAAAACACTCAACACTTCTCCTATTCACTACCTATGATTATAAACTCTTATCCTTTCTGTGTTTGTTGATGTGCCTTGGTTCCTCTCAAGGGTTCTTCCTTTTGCCCTGAGGGAGTTTTCCCCCTGACTTGCTTTGTGATCATATCTGTTGTAAAAAGCGCTATATAAATACATTTGACTTGACTACAAACAGAGTCAAAAACCAGACAAGCAAACAATGGATAGAACAATGGTGAGAACAATGGAGAGAACAATGGTGAGAACAATGGAGAGAACAATGGAGAGAACGCTCGGCATGCTATAGAGTAGTAATACTACGAAATGTGTGACTGAAAACCAGAGGTATATAAGCAAACAGACGGAGTACAGGTGTGTGTGTGATTAGTACTCTGGGATAATGAATGGGAAAACGTGATGTGATTGGGTGATGGTGGACATGTGACATTGACGTCATCAGGTAGTGGATTCTGGGAGATCGGAGGAAGAGGGTAAACCCGGAAGTAAGACAACTCAACATTTCTCTTGTTATTTTTGCTTTTTTAAGATCACCGGACAAAAACTGAGTCACCTGTGGCTTAATTCCGAGGAGAGCTCCCTGTAGACTGGGATTTTAGCCACTGCTGGTAGACCTGTATGACCGTACGCTTCCATACACCTGCAGATTCAGCTACTTCCTTCACACTATGGTCTTTGGCCACGCCCACATGCTCAGTCACTCCTTTTAGCCAATCATTAACATCTGTTTTGGAGCCATTTTCCACACATGGAATGAGACATTCCCTGCACCTCCTCTTTTTAATCTATGGATCGCGTCACTGACACCCCTCAGGAATTTATAGCCCCATCATCCTTGTAAAGTGCCATCTGCAGGAGCCTGAAGGTACTACCACCTTAAACACGCATGGTGACTCATGTTTATGTCTGGTGATCTTGTTAACCCTGTAGATTCTGTAGAAACCTTATGTTAGAATCCTCAAGCCGCCTGTCTCAGTCTGATTCCCATCCTGTACGGTTTGGGTTTCAGACTGATTCCGAATACTGGAGTGAAGTCTGGTTCTCCTGCATCTTCAGGCCAGTAGAACTGGAAGCGGCGCAGCAGGGTAACCAAGATGAGGAAGAGCTCCATGCGAGCCAGACCCTCACCCAGACATATACGAGGCCCTGCGTACACATGTGAAGAACAAGCTGTTCATTATCAGTTCAGACAGACAGACTCAGAACTGTTTACAGTGGTGGTGATAGGAACCAGACATCCACCTTAACAGCTCCAGATAGTAATTATGTCCCTGTCAATTAATCCATTAGCTAGACTCCATTAGCTAGAACCATCTCTGTCCTACTGTGTTACCTGTGTTACCGATTTACTGTACACCAACACACTACTTACAGTACACTAACACATTACACTTACTGAGTCACTGTACACCAACACCCTACTTACAGCACACTAACGCATCACACTTACTGAGTTACTGTACACCAACACCCTACTTACAGCACACTAACGCATCACACTTACTGAGTTACTGTACACCAACACCCTACTTACAGCACACTAACGCATTACACTTACTGAGTTACTGTACACCAACACCCTACTTACAGTACACTAACACATTACACTTACTGAGTTACTGTACACCGACACGCTACTTACAGCACACTAACACATCACACTTACTGAGTTACTGTACACCAACACACTACTTACAGCACACTAACACATTACACTTACTGAGTTACTGTACACCAACACGCTACTTACAGCACACTAACGCATTACACTTACTGAGTTACTGTACACCAACACGTTACTTACAGCACACTAACGCATTACACTTACTGAGTCACTGTACACCCACACACTACTTACAGCACACTAACGCATTACACTTACTGAGTTACTGTACACCAACACACTACTTACAGCACACTAACGCATCACACTTACTGAGTTACTGTACACCAACACCCTACTTACAGCACACTAACGCATTACACTTACTGAGTTACTGTACACCAACACGCTACTTACAGCACACTAACACATTACACTTACTGAGTTACTGTACACCAACACGTTACTTACAGCACACTAACGCATTACACTTACTGAGTTACTGTACACCAACACACTACTTACAGCACGCTAACGCATTACACTTACTGAGTTACTGTACACCAACACACTACTTACAGCACACTAACACATTACACTTACTGAGTTACTGTACACCGACACACTACTTACAGCACACTAACACATCACACTTACTGAGTTACTGTACACCATCACACTACTTACAGCACACTAACACATCACACTTACTGAGTTACTGTACACCATCACACTACTTACAGCACACTAACGCATTACACTTACTGAGTTACTGTACACCGACACACTACTTACAGCACACTAACACATTACACTTACTGAGTTACTGTACACCAACACACTACTTACAGTACACTAACGCATTACACTTACTGAGTTACTGTACACCAACACACTACTTACAGCACACTAACGCATTACACTTACTGAGTTACTGTACACCGACACACTACTTACAGCACACTAACACATTACACTTACTGAGTTACTGTACACCAACACACTACTTACAGTACACTAACACATTACACTTACTGAGTTACTGTACACCAACACACTACTTACAGTACACTAACACATCACACTTACTGAGTTACTGTACACCATCACACTACTTACAGTACACTAACACATTACACTTACTGAGTTACTGCACACCAACACACTACTTACAGTACACTAACGCATTACACTTACTGAGTTACTGTACACCATCACACTACTTACAGCACACTAACGCATTACACTTACTGAGTTACTGTACACCGACACACTACTTACAGCACACTAACACATCACACTTACTGAGTTACTGTACACCATCACACTACTTACAGTACACTAACACATTACACTTACTGAGTTACTGCACACCAACACACTACTTACAGTACACTAACGCATTACACTTACTGAGTTACTGTACACCAACACACTACTTACAGTACACTAACACATTACACTTACTGAGTTACTGTACACCAACACCCTACTTACAGCACACTAACGCATTACACTTACTGAGTTACTGTACACCAACACACTACTTACAGCACGCTAACACATTACACTTACTGAGTTACCGTACACCAACACACTACTTACAGCACACTAACGCATTACACTTACTGAGTTACTGTACACCAACGCACTACATTTACATGTACACTGTTCTGATCTCTCACCAGCAGAAAAGGGCAGGAAGGCCTCGGGCTTCTCGAACTCTCCCTGCTCATTCAGGAAGTTAGCCAGATTAAACTCATGAGGAAACTTCCACTGGTCCTCTTCGTACAGCACCGACCAGAGGTTGGGGATGATCACCGTACCCTGGATCATAGAGAAAGAGTGAAGAAGATGTCAGAGAACAGAAAGCTTTAAAGTATCAACTCTGTAAATGAAAGAAAGAGAGATCTTCACCTTTGGGATGCTGTAGCCCATCAGTTCAGTATCTTTGCTGGTGCTGTGGGGCACGCTGAGCGGGAAGGCACTGGTGATACGCTGGGTCTCATGGATCATGGCCTGCGTGTACGGCATCTTGTGCCGGTCCTCAAAAGATGCATAAGCTTTACCCTCCAGAACCATATCAATCTCCTGCTGGCACCTCTCTAGAAAGATAGAGGAGGCGTATGACTCCATATCTGTCTCTGCAGGTTCTATCAGCTAACCAAGTAAAGGACGATGGATATTTCATAAGTCCAACCCTGAATATGTGGTTTAGTCATGAGGTAGAGGAATGCTGTTAGAAGGGTGTTGGATGAGGTTTCCGTCCCACCACCATGAAGGTCCATGATGGTTCTCACAAGATCGGCATCATTAAAGTAGGACCCGCCATTTGCTCCCTGGTGAACAGAAGGACCAGAAGATAAACATATCTGCATATCAGAGAAGATATGATCCTGTGTGTATGAGAAAATGTTCTCCTCAGTGTAAACAGAAAGATGGTGGCACAGTACTTCAGAGATCGGTAATAAGAAGGTAATGATATGGTAATTATACAGTAATAAATGGTATTTAATCATTAATTAAATGTCGGTTTCCTAGTTGTTGCTAAATAATGAATCAGAAATTGTAGTGAGTGTTAACAAGGCCGTTATGAAATGGTCAGATGGTAAACTGTACTTACCTGAAAATTACCTGCTTCATTTATATTTCTCTCTGTATTATAAGTGAGCAATCGTAGTGATAACAAGGCAGCAATATAATAGAAACATAATGGTAACGAACATTTCCTAAATATTAAAAGCGCATCTTCCAGTCATTAATAAATAATATCATAAAAAATTAGTCATTGCATCAGAATATAGTAATAAAATGATGATTTATTTAAATGTTTTATTTACCTAAAATGACCCTTGTATTTTATAGTTCATCAGGAACAATAAAAAAAAATATTAATTGAGTGCTTGTATATAATACACCATGTTAGGGTTATTAATCCAAAATCAGTGAAGTAGTTCTGTACCTGGTATCAGGGCTGTGAGATGGAAATTAACTTTTTTTTTTTTTTTTTGACCTGTTATGTATTTAGATATGTATTCAGGCACAGTGCGACGTTACGGGCAGTGATTACAGTGAAATGAATGGTATTAGAGCCGTAAAATATTAATTATTATTACACCCCCCATCAGGTCACAACATCCGCTCAAAATGGTCTTGTGCTGCACGTGTGAGCCCACCTATAGACACGTACTGTTACCCAGGAATAGATGAGCCCTGATTCTGTGTAGTTCCTGTTTATTTACCTTGTCCAGTCCTGGGTAACAGTACAATACACCGTGTCTGACCATTTCAATACACCGTGTCTGACCATTTCATTAGACCGTGTCTGACCATTTCAATACACCGTGTCTGACCATTTCAATACACCATGTCTGACCATTTCATTAGACCGTGTCTGACCATTTCAATACACCGTGTCTGACCATTTCAATACACCGTGTCTGACCATTTCAATACACCGTGTCTGACCATTTCAATACACCGTGTCTGACCATTTCAATACACCGTGTCTGACCATTTCAATACACCGTGTCTGACCATTTCAATACACCGTGTCTGACCATTTCAATACACCGTGTCTGACCATTTCAATACACCGTGTCTGACCATTTCATTAGACCGTGTCTGATCATTTCATTACACCGTGTCTGACCATTTCAATACACCGTGTCTGACCATTTCATTAGACCGTGTCTGACCATTTCAATACACCGTGTCTGACCATTTCAATACACCATGTCTGACCATTTCAATACACCGTGTCTGACCATTTCAATACACCGTGTCTGACCATTTCAATAAACTGTGTCTGATCATTTCAATACACCGTGTCTGACCATTTCAATACACCGTGTCTGACCATTTCAATACACCGTGTCTGACCATTTCAATAAACTGTGTCTGATCATTTCAATACACCGTGTCTGACCATTTCAATACACTGTCTGACCATTTCAATACACCGTGTCTGACCATTTCAATACACCGTGTCTGACCATTTCAATACACCGTGTCTGACCATTTCAATACACCGTGTCTGACCATTTCAATACACCGTGTCTGACCATTTCAATACACCGTGTCTGACCATTTCAATACACCGTGTCTGACCATTTCAATACACCGTGTCTGACCATTTCAATAGTAGATCTCGTCACCATTGTGTTTATGTAACATTGCTGCCTTATTATGCATATATTACTTATTACCCATAAGGAACTATAAAATAAGCAGGTAGGTTTTAGGTAACTACAACTTGTTACCAATATTTCATCATCTCATAACGGCCTTGTTAACACACACTACAGTTTCTGGTTTATTATTTAGTAATAACTAGGAAACTGACCGTTAATTAAGCATTTAATACACGTTACTCCTGTAAAATTACCGTATCATTACCTACTTACTACTGATCTGTAAAGTAAAGTGCTCCCAGAAAGACTTTCCTCACATTCACCCACTTTTTCAAGTTCATCCAGATAGCAGTCCACAAAGTTCTCTGGCTCCCCGGGGACCCTCAGTGTCTTTTGCTTCTGGACCATGCTTGCTATCATGCTTTTGATTGCTTCGAAATGTGTGAAGGCTTTCCTGAAGGGAAGGGGCAGGGATCTCACCATGGGAATCATATCGTATACCTATGTGGGGGGGGGGAGATATTATATTAGACAGGTTATTGCAAGACATTGCTCTCAGTATTGTATATACAGTCACTTCAATAAATGTTGGCTCCCTGGTAAAGTTGAAAAATGACTTGAGTAAATTTACGGTAAAAAAAAAATCCTCAATAAAAGCACATGTATCATTTTTCTTTGTAATAACATGAAGCAGTCTTCTCCAGTAATGCTAATCTGTGATCAGTTCTCATTCCAGAATCTCTCCAGATACTCCAGGCTTCTTGGTCCTCTCTTTTGGGGTTTAGATCAGGGGGACTGGGTTGGCCACGTCAGTAGATTGGTTCTATGGTCATTTAAGCCTAAACCTAATCCTTTGCGCTCTAGTCATCCTTCTCACTGTCCACAGAACCAAAATACACCTTCACCCTCTTTCAGGCAGGTGCACTACAACTCTGGTTGTTTTAACCCTCTAACTGATTGCCCTAAACAGTAGATATCAGACATGGGTCTCTGTCCTTCATTGTCTGATCTATGAAGGTTGAAACTCATCAGACTGATGTATTCTTTAACAGTCCTGGTGGTTGATGAACAACTTACGGAAAGTGGCCATTATTAATATGCCAGTGAAAGCGGAAATCAAGGATGAGCTCTTAAGTAGTCCCTAACAATTCAGGTGGACTTCAGAAATACACCTTCGCCCTCTTTCAGGCAGGTGTGCTACGGCTCTGCATGTTTTAAACCCCTCACTGATTGCCCTAAACAGGGCATTTTCAGACATGGGTCTCTGTCCTTCATTGTCTGATCCATGAAGATTGACACTCATCAGACTGGTGTATTCTTTAACGCGGCCTGGTAAAAATATATTAATGAGTATAGATATCACTAATACCCACATTGCAAAGCAAATAACATGTCTTCAATAAGTAGTCCCTGGTTTAGTATGACAATGTTGAGTAATGGATCTTGAGTAAAAATATATATTGGTAAAATTAACGCAATAGTTACCCCATGTGTTACAATGCTTGACTGTTTTGTTCAAACATTTTTAAACTTAACATTAGCAGGTTACGCTGTATGGAGTTAGTGTTAGCTGGTCAATACATAATGTAAGGTGTCTTCAGTTAAAGATGAACCATCTAGCATAAGTGAGACTGAGCTAATTAGCCTCAAATCACCATTATATACCAGACAGTGGTGCTGAGAACTGTGGAGCCGACTGCATTATCTGTTCAAGTCCTGATAAAACCTAATTTCTATCAGAGTTACATCAATGTGGCTTCAAAATCCTCATTGCTCACCAATCCCCATGGTCCATTGGAGATTTCTGCCACTACATCATAGTGGCTAAGATATTCTTGGAGGGTTTTGTCGTCGTAGTTCAGACGAGTGCCATACAAAACCTGGTAGATGATATTTGATGCAGCCTTATGAAACAAAGTCTCAGGATCGACTGGACTTCCTATACAAACACAATGTAAATTCGGCAGTCAGTGTCTGCAGTGGTAGCATAATAATAATAATAATAATAATAATAATAATAATGATGGTAATTACTATAATAATGATGGTAATTACTATAATAATAATAATTATTATATTATATAATAGTAATAATAATAATGATAATAATAATAATAATAATAATAATAATAATAATAATAATAATAATTATTATTATTATTATTATTATTATTATTATTATTATTATTATTATTTATAATAATTATTATAATAAGAACAATAATAATTATAACAACAACAACAGTAATAATAATAATAATAATAATACTTATAATGATTATAATTAAAAAAAAAAAAAAAAAAAAAAAAAAAAATAATAATAATAATAATACTTATTGTAATACTAATACTAATAATAATAATTATTATTATTATAACAACAATAATATTAATAATAACAATAATGATTATAATAACAATAATAATTATAATAACAACAATAATAATAATAGCAATAATAATAATAATAATAATAATAATAGTAATAATAATAATAATAATATTTATTATATAATCAATAATAATTATGATTATTATTATTATTATTATTAGTAGTAGTAGTAGTAGTAGTATACTAATAATAATAACAACAACAACAGTAATAATAATAATAATAATAATAATAATAATAATAATAATAATAATATTTATTATATAATCAATAATAATTATGATTATTATTATTATTATTATTAGTAGTAGTAGTAGTAGTAGTATACTAATAATAATAACAACAACAACAGTAATAATAATAATGATAATAATAATGATAATAATAATAATAATAATAATAATAATACCTGTACATTTCTCAAAGTATGCGACAAGATGTTCTGTCTCCCCCAGGATTCTGTCCTCCATAGACTGCTTCCCCATGCCAAAGTTCCTCAGGGTCATGAGGGCAAAGCGTCGATGCTCCTTCCACGCAGGGCCATAGTCAAGAAATACCACACCTGCCGCATTTAACACATATCAGAGACTCTTTCCTATAACTCCCCAACACGGGAACTGGATAGTCGTGCTTGTTTAAGGATTTTACCATTTCCTTGTGTTAGGTGGCTCATTAGGAGGTTTTGTGGTCGTCCTGAAAAGTCTGCAGCCTTGGTCACCAGGGCTTCCTTCACAGCCTTCAAACCATTAAGAACCACTGCTGGTGTTCCTCCCATGTACAGACTGTAGATGTTCCCATAGCGCTCAGCCAGCTACAGACATACAGTACACCGAGCAGGAGGAGTCAGCAGCTGATCAAACTAATGCCTGATAGGGGTGCATGCATTTGGTATACAGAGCTGTTACTCATGCCGCAGAGATTAGCAACTGCATGTCACGTATACACTACAACATCACAGTGCTGCATAGGGCTCAGTTTACAGTAAGCCACCAGAAAGCTTAAGCAGGATGCTTTGGGAATAGACGAGCATTAAAAGAATGTGGTACTGTACCCTCTCATAGTCTTTCAGAGGATTATCACCGTTCAGCTGAAACAGGTTCCCGAATATGGGCACAGGCCGGGGTCCAGGAGGGAAGTTCTTGGGCCTCTGGATCCTGAAGACGAGGAAGAGGAGGCAGATGAAAAGCCAAACCACGATCAAGGAGCCCAGCATGGTGTCCGTTGTGGATCTGCTCTCTGTACTGTAAAGGTTCAGCCTTTGGCACAAAGACTCCGAACCCCCTCAGCAGCGACGTGAATCCAGGAGGAGGAGTTGTGTGTGAGAGCAGCTGAATCATTGACATGAGGAGGGGGCTGGTAGGAGTTACATAATTGACATACGGGTAGAGCTGGTTGATGTAAAAGGTTTATTCAGCACCAGTGGAGACGTTTCCAACAAAATGTCTAATAGGATCTGAAGCTCCTAATCCGATTATTAAAACAGAATTTAATCTTCGGAAAATATGAAATATAAAATATGAAAACAAATTTTTATTTTTTTTATTTCTTTTTAAATGTGTCAATCATGAAAGTGCTACCACCCTTATCCATCCACGCTGAACTGTACATCATGGAAACATATACTCATAGTTTGTTTTTCAGGATTTCAGGAATCACCACCCCTGTGCTGGGGCCTCCTTGCCAGGGCTTTTCAGCGGGAGGGTGAGAAAACATTCAGCAGCTTTGTTTTGCAGAGTGCTTCAGCGCAACAGCCCAGTCCCACAACTCTTTAACCCCTAAGGGGGAGATCAGTCTTGGTTCATTAGCTGAAATCATTAGGCAAAACCCATAAGCAGCATTACATTAGGGAAACTGGAGCAACGTGGACCAAGGCTATTCCTCACAAGCTGATATTCCTTCCTTCACCGGCTTCCTAAAATGGACCTATGCTAACTTGTTGCGTAAAGGAAATCAAAAAGTGGAAGAATAAAGCTGATCAGCTCTGCGGAAGCACCTCAGGGTAATTATTTCTGCTCATATTTCAAGGTTTAGTTGTTGGCACATTATGCAATAAGACTGCATATTATACATTATATAATAAGGATTTAGTTATGTATTTCATTTAGACCAAGGTAAACCACAGGCCGGCGGAAATATTATTATTAGCAAAGAGCTAATTATTGTGCAATATTTGCTGCAGCACCTCATCACCTGTATACATCTAGCACTGACTGCCAACATCACTGTAACTCACACGCTCTGGCTGCCTATACCGTCAGGATTTAAGTGACCGCCAAGATTATCAGTATCTGTGTAGCTGATATAAGAAAACATATCTGTGCAATATCTATACAATATCTGTGGAAATCTGCAATATACATATATCTGTGCAACTGAACTGTGCTCTCTCTCTCTCTCTCTCTCTCTCTCTATATATATATATATATATATATATATATATATATATATACAGTATATGTGTATGTACAGGGGTTGGACAATGAAACTGAAACACCTGTCATTTTAGTGTGGGAGGTCTCATGGCTAAATTGGACCAGCCTGGTGGCCAATCTTCATTAACTGCACATTGCACCAGTAAGAGCAGAGTGTGAAGGTTCAGTTAGCAGGTAAGAGCACAGTTCTGCTCAAAATACTGCAATGCACACAACATTATGGGAGACATACCAGAGTTCAAATAGGGGACAAACTGTTGGTGCACGTCTTGCTGGCGCATCTGTGACCAAGACAGCAAGTCTTTGTGATGTATCAAGAGCCACGGTATCCAGGGTAATGTCAGCATACCACCAAGAAGGACGAACCACATCCAGCAGGATTAACTGTGGACGCAAGAGGAAGCTGTCTGAAAGGGGTGTTCGGGTGCTAACCCGGATTGTATCCAAAAAACAGAAAACCACGACTGCCCAAATCACGCTGTATTGGCCGCAAAAGGAGGCCCTACACCATACTAATAAATGATGGTGGTCTAAAACCAGGTGTTTCAGTTTCATTGTCCAACCCCTGTGTATATATACTTATATGTATAAACAATATTTTTTTACAATTTCTATATTTTGTGTTATGTATGGCTTGTACTTTATTCCACCTCTTGCTTTGTATTCTGCTGTAAAGATGCCAATTTCCCCATGTGGGATAATAAATACTATCTAATCTTATTTTATCTTAAATAAAGACAGCCTTTATGCTTTTATAAGACTAACCTTCATTACGTTCTGTTTAAACAGTCAAGCCATTAATTATTGGCACCCTTGGTAAAGATGGGGGTCATAATAGGTAGATTAGCTCAATAATACACTACGTATTCAGTATTTTGCTGCTATCTAATGAAAACATGTATCTTTATTCTTTGTCGTTTTTTATTTTTAAGCTTCTCAGTCAGTTTTAGGGAATGTTTAACTCCTCGTGTTTTATGGAGTATTGCCATTGATGTAATATACCTAAAATAACTACATTATTTTAATTATTGCTGCACACGTGTACTGTTTCTCATACACAGTTGAGGCACATTATTATGACCACTTTCTTATAACTGATGGCAGCAGCACATGTATCATAAAGGTCTTAGTTTCATTCTCTGGGCCCACTCATCCATGTGGAAGGCACTCTCCCATGCATATCACGTAGACCCATGCATGCTGATTTTCTTCGGATGGCACCTCCTAGTAAGACAATACGACATGCCACACAGCTAGAAATATCCAACATGGTTTGGAAGAGTAAGACTTCCAAGTACTTCCCTGGCCCCCTAATTCCCCATACTTAAACCCAATTAAGCATCTGTGGGACCACCTCAATCATCATGTTCACTCTATGGATCCTCCCCCCACACACTGTGGGATGCACTGCAGTCAGCATGGCTTCAGATACCTTTAACAACCTACCAGGACCTTACTGAGTCACCTCCAGCCCTTCTAGTCACTGCCCGTGCTGCACACTGGGGTTACTCTGGATATTAGCTGGTGGTCATAATAATGTGACTTGAATGTGTACATCGAAAATATCTAGCATCAGACTAGTATCCAAAAGGGGAGGGTCTAAAGTTCTTTGTAGCTTTGACCTATGTGTCCCAAGTATATGGAGAGGTTAGTTAGCATCTAGCTTCATCCACAGCAGACCAATTAGATCCATTACAGTACACCTCTAAAGCCCATAGAGGGACTGAAGATGCCGCCTTAACCATGCTGCAGAAGGTAGCCAGGTGTTTACAACAGACCAAAGCATAGGTGGAAATTCTATTTATTGATTTTAATACAGGTTTTAATACAAAACAGATACATATACCTCTACAGCATCTTTTCTGGGATCAGGGTGAATCAGACCTTGTCCACTGGGTAAGGGACTTCTTTATGGGTTGCCCACAGGAAGTCTCTGTTGAAGGACTACTCTCTGATGAGGCTGTTTCAAACACGGGGCCATGCCACAGATGTGTTTTATCACCATTATGACTTTCTGCGTACACTAATGAGATGGAGCCGCGGACGAGGAATTTTAAGCTGTTCAAATATGCGAATACGAACGAGGGGGGGTTAAACCTAGCCCACTGGTGCAAACTCAGCTCCATGCTGATTAATGCTGAAAAAATACTGGAACTTATTGTAAGCCATACAGATATAATTCCACCTTCTATACACTGATATCTATCTCTCTATATATATATACTGTATATAGCATATTAGGATCTGTACTGTTTCAGACACTCATCAGCTGGAACTGTTAACAGTAAGCCTGTGTAGTCTTTAAAATCAACAACAACATCCCTTTAGTTGGGTGTGTCTACATTTTTGACTGGGGAGAGACTTGGGTTTGGTCATGATATTTTGGGAAAGGTGTACGCTTGCTTGATGGAGCAGGTTCTTTTGTTGATTATTACTGCATCAGTCATCTGCATATTTACATTTCATTTCATTTATGGCATTTAGCTGATGCTCTTATCCAGAGCGACTTACAAGGTTAATCACATTACAGGCCAGTGTAGTGTTAGGAGTCTTGCCCAAGGACTCTTATTGAGGTGGCACAGCATAGTCACCGGGATTCGAACCCCAGTCTCCCACGTGTGGTGGTGGGTATTTGGCGGGTATTGGTGTTATCTGCTGAGCTACACCAACATATAAACATGAATGGGCAAGGATTATTAAGATGGCAGGGGAAATTATCCGTATCACCTCCACACGCACTAATAACAGCTGTGCTTGGATTTGCCATGTACAAGTTTCTGGATGTAGGTCACATCAGTGACATGGGGCGAGACATCCACTACACTGTAGCACCTCTTCTCAATCTATGGATCCCGTCACCCACACCCGTAGGTATTTAAAGCCCCATCATCCTTGTACAGCGCCATCTGCAGGAGCCTGTGGTTACTACTACCTTGATTAACTTTTTGTCTGGTGAGCTTATGTTTTAGTGGTGTATATTTTGTGCGTTGTTTTGGAATGTTCTATTCTATTCTATTCTATTCAGAGTCCTGTGCTGCGCTCAGAATGCTTTACTCATTAACCAAGTATTAAGCATAACTTTTTATTATTATTATTATTATTATTATTATTATTATTATTATTGTTATTAGTATTAGTATTATTATTATTATTATTATTATTATTGGAAAGCATACATCACCTTTCGTGATGCATTATGGGTGATCGATAATGAATTATATAGGGAATAAAATGTACTGCTGTAATTTCAAACAACACTACAGTATGGCTGACACACTATACAGTGCACTATTCCTATCATAGGGGGCATGTAATAGCGATTCTGAGCGCAGCTCCGGTGTTACAATTACACAGACATCTGAAATCTGTTCTACATTCCAGCTGGCTGTCTCAGTCTGACTCCCATCCTGTACGGCCTGGGCGTGAGGGTAACTCCATATACAGGAGTGAAGTCCGGCTCTCCAGCATCTTCAGGCCAGAAGAACTGGAACCGGCGCAGCAGGGTGACCAAGATGAGGAAGATCTCCATGCGAGCCAGACCTTCACCAAGACACATACGAGGCCCTGCACACATGTAAAACACACCATAGTGTGTGAGTTCATCAGGAGCTTGGTCTACTGAACAGACTACAGCCTAGTTCTAATGCAAAGCGCAGGGACAAGGATGACGTAATCGGTGCTGGAGATACTGTACACTGTTCTGATCTCTCACCAGCAGAAAAGGGCATGAAGGCCTCGGGCTTCTCAAACTCTCCCTGCTCATTCAGGAAGTTGGCTGGATTGAACTCATGAGGAAACTTCCACTGGCCTTCCTCGCTCAGCACAGAGGAGAGGTTGGGGATGATGAAAGTGCCCTGGATCACAGAGAAAGATGAAGACACAGATTAGCATGTGGTTTAAACGATGAGATACAAAATGGTAGGTCGGTATCTGGGAAAACTGAGGCAGGGAAGAACCTTTGGGATGCTGTAGCCCATCAGTTCAGTATCTCTAGTGGCACAGTGGGGTACACTGAGGGGAACCGTCTTAGCAATACGCTGGGACTCGTGGACCACAGCCTGCACGTACGGCATCTTGTGCCTGTCCTCGAAAGATGCGTGAGCTTTACCCTCCAGAACCTCATCAATCTCCTGCTGGCATCTCTCTAGAAAGACAAGACACAAGCACATGGTCCCGTTACTGACTCGGTTAAACTGATCAGCTTGTAAATCAATGGATGGAGCAAATGGCCTGATAGGCTTACAATCTGTATTTTGGACTCATTTTAGGAAATCTGCTCTGTTATAATTCCAGAACCCAACCCTTAAGAACATTTTGCAGCACCTTGTCAAGGACATATCAGCCTTCAGTCTAATAATCCACATCGCATGGAACCTGAAGCCTTACTCAAGGTTTAACCAGCAGACTGCTGTGGAACAGTGCAGTTCTAGCATGAAGTGCTATCTCCCCGCTGGCCAAGTATACTCATTGACAAGCAATATAACACGGCAGGAATGAGTTGTCGAAGCCAAACTGTATACGTGTGAATGTAATGGTGATATATGTAAGTGATTACAGTATTAATAAGTTTATTAGGGACAACCAGAGAACTGAAAATAGGCCCTGGTGCCCTGTTGACCTGCCTCTAGCCTGGATGCAAGTTGAAATACGGTTGGGCATGGAGGTATACAGGTTCTGTATGGCATCCTGCAGCTCATTTGCCCACAGATATTGCAGCTGACGTGTAGAACCTGCACTCTTGTGTGTTGGCTTAGCAGGCATTAAAACTCGATTGGTGATAAATCTGGTGACTGAGCAGGCCAAGAAAGTGTAACGTTGGGTGGAGAGCAGCGTGAAGAGACAGCTGAGTGCCGTCTCAATGGTTTGCTCGATGGTCCAGTCTTGTTCCTACTTGTTCACTTTCTTCTCCAGGAAGCTGGTGACTTCAGTCTGTTTGACCCCAGCCACGGTGGCCTTGAAGCTGCAGTAGTAGCCTGCTGGGTTGCACTTATACACCCAGGGTCCATACTCTTCATCAATACTGACCACAATCATACAGCAGCGGTGTGGCCTCTGCAATGTCAGCGATCCACCTACAAAGCATGTTAGGAAGCATGCCATGATGTGGCCTCAGGATGTCCTGCACATGTTGCTGAGCTGTTAGTGTCCATTGTATCACTACTAGGTGCGACCGACTGTCCTATGTGATAGTTCCCCAGGCCATCACACCAGCAGTTAGTGTGTTGCTCCACAGCAAAGGCAGGCTCACCACAAGGCCTCAATACCCAACTTCAACTGTTGTCAGATCCCAAACAGAACCTGGATTTGCAGCTAAGGACTATACGGTTGCAGTCCATAGCAGTCCAGGTCTCTCGTTCACGCCACCACTCCAAATAAAGGTGATGGTGGCTGGATGTCAATAGCAGGACACGTAATGGCCACTGCTTGACCAGATTTCCTTCTGCTGAGCACCTGGAAATGGTCAAGGTAGAGGTGTAATGAAGATGCCACCAGTGTGTGGATGGTGGACAAGGAAACCGTGGGAGCTGCTTGTGATTGTTGATCCTGTTTGCTATGTGTCCATGCCCTAACATATATATCTGCAACTAAACCTAACTTTAGGTAAACGTTGGGTAAGCTCCCTGTGTCTACTGATAGTTATGGAACATCTTAGATACACTGCATTGTTCATAGCTCAGACCCTGAATGTCTGGATGTGTTATGAGGTAGAGGAACGCTGTTAGGAGGGTGTTGGAGGTGGTATCTGTCCCAGCAGCATGAAGGTCAACAACGGATCTCACAAGTTGTTCTTCACTAAAGGAGGACCCATCGTTTCCTCTCTGTTGAGCAGAAAACATCATCAGATAAGACGGACTACACCAAAGCCTATACTGCATGTATAAGTAGATAAAATACACAACACCACAGAGGAAGTGCCGTATTCACATAATCCGTTCTGGAGTAGTACCTTATCAAGCTCATCCAGATAGCAGTCAACAAAGTTCTGGGGCTGTCCTGGGACTCTTTTTGGCTTGTGCTTGTTGACCATGTTTCCGTCCATTTTTCTAATGTTCTCAAAATGCATGAAGGCCTTCTTAAAAGGAAGGGGCAGAGGTCTCACAAAGGGAAGAGTTTCATATATCTACAGGGAAGAAACACATACAAACCCATTCAAATCTCACCTTCCCCAAATAAGCTCAACATTACATCTATAGGTTACGTCCATTATAGCCAGGGCTTGAGGTACTCTCGTTATTCACACTCCCCTGCTGCTGTGTTCAAGAAAGAGCATTCGTCACCCGAGTCTTCTTACTGTATGCTGACACCACACTGGTGTCAGAAGTGGGTTATCCTGTGCACTTCTACCGCCAACACACTAACCCCCAGAAGTAGACTTGAGCTTACTGATATTGTTCAGAACTCTCACTAGCAGATAAGGGCAGGAACCTACAACAAGCTCAACAGAAAGTGTGGGGAGAGAACTGAGCCCAGCCAGGAAGTAGCAGGAGAGAAGCAATCTCAGTCTATCTCTGCTCTGGTGCCCCGGGAAAAGGCAAAGCCCTAAGGGAGGACCAGCAGCATGCAGTCAAGAGCATGTGCCCAAATGGGCAGTGGCCATTCGGGAACCCCTGCTGCAGAAAGACTGCTAGACTCTGTTTGTATTTGGCGGGGTCACCTGGAATGGCTCTTATTAAAAGGGGGAGCCTTGTAGCCACCTGCTACTGGCCTTACTGATGTGCAGGAGGCATGGGCAGCGTGAAGCACCTCAGGAAGCAAAAGACTCCCAGTAAGGCAGGTTTTAATACTTTGTGCACACACCCCACAGTATAACAACATATCTGTGTCCTTGAGTTTTCAATTATTACAGAGGCTTACAGAGCGATTTGTAACTGACACTAATATTCCTTTGCAATAAACATTTTCCAATTTTCATGTAAGCTTTGCACCGATGTCTCATGAACTGACTGTCATGGAATCTATTTATCTGACATCAACTATATTCAACAGTTCAAACTGAAATCCAACCATAGTAGCGTTAATACAAACCACAATGACATTGACCCACCATTGCCCACGGTCCATTGACAATCTTTGTTGATTCGGTGAAGCTTCTGACATACTTCTTCAGGTCTTCATCCCCGTAGTTGTACCGCATGCCAAATAAAACCAGATAGATGATGTTTGAGGCAGTATCATGGAACACAGTCTGAGGATTCATGATGCCTCCTACAAAGACACATGCATGGGAATTCATCTCAAATATAATCCCACAACTTTCCCTGAATCTTGTTTCTAAGTTGCTGTAATCAGCTAGTCAGAGCACATTTCACACAACCCCAATTCCAAAAAGATTTTTTTAGAATGTTTTAAAAATGTATGGTATGTATTTTTCATTTAAATTAAGGTAGGCATTTTTTAAATGTATTTGTATTTGTTTTTCCATATATCATAGACTCACATTGTATTCACAATAGAACATAGAACCCATATCAGATGTTAAAAGTCAGACATTTTACCATTTAATGAAAATTATTAACTCATTTAGAACTTGGCAGAAATGCATCTCAAAAACGCTGGGACAGGGCCTATGTCTACCACTATTTACATTTATGGCTTATTTAAAGCGACTTACAAGGTTAATCATATTACAGGCAGGCCAATGTGGTGTTAAGAGTCTTGCCCAAGGACTCTTATTGGTGTAGCACAGCATAGTCACCCAGACCAGGAACCGAACCCCAATCTCCCACATGGTGTGGTAGCTCAATGACAAGCTGTGTTATCCATTGTGCCACACCAACCACATGTAGCATCCCCCCTGTTTTAACAACAGTCTGTACTCATCTGGCAAGTGAGGAGACCTATTGCTGGAGTTTTGGGAGAGGAATGTTATCCCATACTTGTCTTATGTAGGATTCTAGCTGTTCCACAGTACTGGGAATTCCTTGCCAGATTTTTCATTTCATGATGCGCCACATGTGCTCTATTGGTAGCAGTCTGGAGCCTCTCTAAAATGCTTATTTAATACCAAGTCACGTGACTTGCAAATTGCTCCTTCCACAGGTGTGGCAGCCATTCATTTCTAAATGAGTTAATGATTTTCATGATATGGTAAAATGTCTCTGATATGTGTTCTATGTTCTACTGTGAATAAAATATAGATTTATATGAATTGCAAATCATTGCATTCTGTCTTTATTATAATTTATATATTTATATAATACACAGCATCCCAACTTTTTCCTAATTGGGGTTAAATTTCAAGCAGGAGAATCAGTGAAATATCAAAATACCAGCGCTTTTCTCCACACGTGCAACAAGATGTTCTGTCTCTCCCAGAATTCTGTCCTCCATAGACTGCTTTCCCATGCCAAAGTTCCTCAGGGTCATGAGGGCAAAGCGCCGATGCTCCTTCCATGCAGGGCCATAATCAAGAAATACGATACCTGCCGCATATTAGACATACCAGAAATATACTTACATACACAGAACATTTGTGTTCCATTACCTCCATCAGCCTTCATCAGTAAAACGACCTTACAGGAACGTCAATTAACCATAGACATTTCTCAGACAGTTTATAGACTTACCTTTCCCTTCGGTTAAATCGGTGATCATGATGTTCTGTGGTCGTCCTGAAAAGTCTGCAGCCTTGTTCACCAGGGCTTCCTTTAAAGCCTTCAAACCAGTGAGAACCACTGCTGGTCGACTTCCAAAGTATAGACTGTAAACACTCCCATAGCGCTTAGCCAACTATAGACAGACAGACAGATAGATAGATAGATAGATAGATAGATAGATAGATAGATAGATAGATAGATAGATAGATAGATAGATAGATAGACAGTACAGCACAGAAAAGCAAAAACGGTTGCACAGTATAAACCTAAGTAGGAAACTTAAGTGGGTAGGTATCGGCTCAGCAATATTATTACCTAATAAAATTAAAATATCTTAAAATATCTCACTTTACAAAAAATTTTTTTTTTTAAAATACAGATATAACTGTAGACCCGTAGGAAATATGTAAAACTCACGGAGATAAAAAGGCAGTGCAATAATAATAAATAAAGTGCAAGGGGTGCAGATATCAGCAGATAAATATGTGTTCCTCTTCTGTTTAAAGGCACAATATACGATTTTGGTCCAATACACAATTATTTTCCGATTCACCGACTATCTAGTTTACTAGCTGACTGTTCTGTGTGCATGCTGGAAAAAGAGTCTGTAAAATGGGAAATAAACAAAGTGGCTGGGTGGAACATTCCTTAATTCTTTAAGGGGGTGTTTGGCTCGCACCCAGGACAAGGGAAAGAAGAAGGACTGTGAGCTGAACTCCACACTCATTGTCAAGAACAGAGATGGCCGAGAAACTGCCTAAGAGGAGATCATCCGACTAACCAAGCTTCAGAAAGAAGCTCTTAGATCAGGCAAGGGAGAAGAGCCATGTCAACATCACTGAGACCTCAAAGAGCTGATGAGGCTGAAGCTGCTTTCCTATATGCATTCCTATACTGCACCTTTCATGATGTAAGTGTGCACTTGAGCTCACTCATGGACTCCACAAGTTTGTGAGACAGAAGTGGCCTCAGAATTTCTCATTTCTGGACTCCTGGGCTGCATGTATTTTGTATTATGTGTTTTGGGAAGGAGCCAAAAGGTGAAAAGGGATCATCAACAAATGACATCCTGAACAGCACAAACTCCAAGCACAACACACCGATATTAAAGCCTTATCAGCAGATTAAACACATAAAGTACTCACTCTCTATTCAGAATGTTTTTAGAATGAACTTGATGATTTTACCAGATTGGGATACTTGGTATACAGTGCAGACAATTAAATAACTAGAACTATATAACTAAGCTTAATTAAATGGTGCTCACTTCCTGTTTATCTTTGTTAATCTACTGTAACATACAATCACTGCGCACTTTATTAAGCACACCTCCTTGCGTCTACATCATTGTATTCACTGTATGTGTTAGTGTGTGTTGTGCTGGTGTGAGTGGACCAGACGCCGCAGTGCTACTGGACACCTCAGTGTCACTGCTGGACTAAGAATCATCCACCAACCAAAACTATCCAGCCTATAGCGCCTGTGTAGGACGCTGTAGGCTGTATAGACGCTGTGGGCAGCGTCCTGGGACCACTGATGAAGGGCTGTGCAGCAGCAGATGAGATATCATCTCTGACTGTACATCTACAAGGTGAACCAGCAAGGTAGGAGTGTCTGATAGAGAGCACAGTGAGTTTTATCTGTAGCTGTAAAGCTGTTTACGTACACTGTGAGTTTACCAGGGCTTTCCCGGTGTCTGTTACTGTGATAAAAATCTCTGGATTAATGAGAATAAATAGCTTGTTTGGATTAGGACAGCATTAACAGAACATGGTACTGTACCCGCTCAAAGTCTTTCAGAGGATTGGTGATGTTCAGCTGAAACAGGTTCCCGAATATGGGCACAGGCCGAGGTCCCGGGGGGAAGTTCTTAGGCCTCTGAATCCTGATGAAGAGGAAGAGAAGGAAGATGAAAGCCCAAATCAGGACCAAGGAGCCCAGCATGGTGTCTGCTGGGGTTCTGCTCTCTGCTTGGCTTTACTCTGAAGGTCCGACCACCGGCTCCTCCAATAAATAGCCTTGTCAAATGAGTAGGAGGATCGTGTGTGAGAGTGGTTAAATCATTGACATGAGGGTGGCGGGTGTTCGTGGCCGCAGTTAGTCCCTGTTTACATGACCAGTCTTCAGAAAGATAGATGAGGGCAGGTCTTGTTTCCCAGACATTTAAAAAAATGTCTTTCATGATTTACTAGATAGACGCAATGACCTCTCAGTGCCCATAGAAAGACCAAGGGGGGCAGGTGCTGCTCATTAGCATCCCTGCATAATTGCATATCCTTGCTGTCCAGTGAAAAACATGTATCTCTATTTGTGTTGATTTTTATTTTGGTGCATCAGTTAAACACAGCAGCTGCGGTTTCACTGAGTTCAAATGCCATAATGAATGGACCAGCAGAAATGGCCCAAAGTCGCTTGGAAAGAGACCTGGTTCCATTGACATTAAAACCATATGAGGGTTTAGCACGCTCCTGTAAAGTTCCACTTTGGAGATACGACAATGTGCATTTATAGGTGCTACTCTGGTAGCTTACTCTGGTTTACATAGAGCAGACAAGTGCTAAAAGCACATTTAGGCCGGCCACACGTCGTTTCAGGCCGGACGGTCCGGTTTTTCATCTCCCAGTCTGGCGTAATACCTGGATGGATGCCTTTTAGTCCTATTTCAGGATGAACTATTTAAAATGTTGACTCACCAACATTATTATGTGTGCTATTGGCTCACATCCATATCAAAAGACGTGTCATGGTCATGTGAGGTCATGACTCGCATACCGGCTAACCGCAGGTCAGCCTTCTAAATGCTAGTCAATTAGTAAGCTCCACTCCGACTCACGAATGTCATCCATTCCACCCAATTAGGCAAATTAAGTAATCATTAATGTGTTATAAAATTTAGCAATTATCTTTTGGGGGTGGGGCATCCTCCTTTGTGGGGTTATGAAAGTGGCCACCGTAACACTCTCCCTCTGAAGTTGCTGCTTTACTGAAGCTCAAACCAGAAAGTCCAAATAAATGCCACATTAAAACAGTTGTCTTGTGCTAAAATTATTATATTTGTTCCAAAATAAACTGATTTATTAGAAATATTCCACATAACCACATGCTTTCTAAATGATTATGAACTCACAGTCTCATACTGCCCCCTCCTGTGTCTGTACGGTACTGCACATGACTAGTGCCATTGACCAGTGTTTCTCAACCCTGGTCCTGAAAGCACCCTGCCCTGCACATCTGGCTGGGTATCCTTCTTTGACACGCCCCCTGCCACTTTGAAAGGACTTGTTAATTTTACATTTACATTGAAGGCATGTAGCAGATGCTCTTATCCAGAGCAACTTCCAACTGGATAATATTCCACTGGATAATATTCCACTGGATAATATTCCAGCTAGTACAGGAAGTTTAGAGCCTAGAACTCACCATGAGCTCAGACACTGCCCAAACAGGGGGCCAGTGCTGGTACCTAGAGATTAATACACAGACATATATAAAGCAAAAGTGCACTACCTGGCAACCCCAGCCCTGTGCTCATACCTATAGAGGAGAAAAGGTCATTAAAGTGCCACACGATACACACAACTTACACCTCTACTAGAGCTCACTCACTTAAGTGCATTACGAAGAGATGGGTCTTCAGTCTGCGTTTGAAGACCACGAGAGACTCCGCTGTTCTGACGACCAGTGGGAGTTAATTCCACCATCTGGGAGCCAGGACAGAGAAGAGTCTGGACGCTTGTCTTCCATGAGGCCTCAGGGATGGCAGTTCGAGTCGAGCTGTACTTGAAGCACGAAGGGCTCGAGGTACAGCTCGACTCTTCACCATTGCCATAAGGAGGGAGGCGCTGGTCCATTCTTGGCTTTGTAGGCATCAGAGTTTTAAATCTGATGCGGGCAACAACAGGAAGCCAATACAGGGAGCGCAGCAGTGGAGTGAGGTGGGGGAACTTTGGAAGATTGAAGATGAGAGGGACTGCAGCGTTCTGAACAAGTTGCAAGGGCCTGATGGCCCGCAGAGGAAGACCAGCCAGGAGCGAGTTGCAGTAGTCTACCCTTGAAATGACCAGAGACTGGACCAGCAGCTGGGTGGCTTCCTGAGAAAGGAAGGGTCAAATCCTCCGGATGTTGTAGAGGAGGAATCTGCATGACCGAGTCAGGTTCACTATATGAGCTGAGAACGATAACTGGCCATCCAGAATCACTCCAAGACTTCTTGCATCCTCAGTCGGGGCGATCAACGAGTTCCCGGATGAGATGGCACGATCACAGTGAGGACCTGTAGTGCTGGGGATGAACAGCAGCTCAGTCTTGCTGGGATTGAGCTTAAGGTGGTGAGCTGTCATCCATGAGCTGATGTCGGTCAGGCATGCTGAGATGCGGTTGCAGACCTGTGTATCAGATGATGGGAAGGAAAGCATGAGTTGCGTATCATCAGCATAGCAATGATAAGAAAAGCCGTGAGAAGTAATTACTTCTCCAAGAGAAAGAGTGTAAAGAGAGAAGAGAAGAGGACCCAACACCGAGCCTTGAGGGACACCGGTGGAGAGCCTACATGGAGCAGAATGTCAATGGTTCCATTGACATTAAAACCATATGAGGGGTTTAGCACGCTCCTGTAAAGTTGCCACTTTGGAGATACTTGTTTGTCTTTGGGCAGAGACAATGTGCATTTATAGGTGCTACTCTGGTAGCTTACTCTGGTTTACATAGACCAGACAAGTGCTAAAAGCACATCTAGGCCGGCCACACGTCCTGTTTCAGACAGGACGGTCCGGTCTTCCATCTCCCAGTCTGGCGTAATACCTGGATGAATGCCTTTTAGTCCTATTTCAGGATAAACTATTTAAAATGTTGACTCACCAACATTATTATGTGTGCTATTGGCTCACATCCATATCAAAAGACATGTGTCATGGTCATGTGAGGTCATGACTCGCATACCGGCTAACCACAGGTCAGCCTTCTAAATGCTAGTCAATTAGTAAGCTCCCCTCCGACTCACGAATGTCATCCATTCCACCCAATTAGGCAAATTAAGTAATCATTAATGTGTTATATAATTTAGCAATTATCTTTTGGGGGTGGGGCATCCTCCTTTGTGGGGTCATGAAAGTGGCCACCGTAACACTCTCCCTCTGGAGTTGCTGCTTTACTGAAGCTCAAACCAGAAAGTCCAAATAAATGCCACATTAAAACAGTTGTCTTGTGCTAAAATTATTATATTTGTTCCAAAATAAACTGATTTATTAGAAATATTCCACATAACCACATGCTTTCTAAATGATTATGAACTCACAGTCTCATACTGCCCCCTCCTGTGTCTGTACGGTACTGCACATGACTAGTGCCATTGACCAGTGTTTCTCAACCCTGGTCCTGAAAGCACCCTGCCCTGCACATCTGGCTGGGTATCCTTCTTTGACACGCCCCCTGCCACTTTGAAAGGACTTGTTAATTTTACATTTACATTGAAGGCATGTAGCAGATGCTCTTATCCAGAGCAACTTACAACTGGATAATATTCCACTGGATAATATTCCAGCTAGTACAGGAAGTTTAGAGCCCAGAACTCAGCATGAGCTCAGACACTGCCCAAACAGGCCAGTGCTGGTACCTAGAGATTAATACACAGACATATATAAAGTAAAAGTGCACTACCTGGCAACCCCAGCCCTGTGCTCATTCCTATAGAGGAGAAAAGGTCATTAAAGTGCCACACGATACACACAGTTTACACGTCTGCTAGAGTTCACTCACTTAAGTGCTTTACGAAGAGATGGGTCTTCAGTCTGCGTTTGAAGACCGCGAGAGACTCCGCTGTTCTGACGCCCAGTGGGAGTTCATTCCACCATCTGGGAGCCAGGACAGAGAAGAGTCTGGACGCTTGTCTTCCATGAGTCCTCAGGGATGGTGGTTCGAGTCGAGTTGTACTTGAAGCACGAAGGGCTCGAGGTACAGCTGGACTCTTCACCATTGCCATAAGGTAGGGAGGCGCTGGTCCATTCTTGGCTTTGTAGGCATCACAGTTTTAAATCAGATGTGGGCAGCAACAGGAAGTCAATGAAGGCAGCGCAGCAGTGGAGTGACGTGGGTGAACTTTGGAAGATTGAAGATGAGACGGGCTGCAGCGTTCTGAACAAGTTGCAAGGGCCTGATGGCCCGTAGAGGAAGACCAGCCAGGAGTGAGTTGCTGTAGTCTAGCCTTGAAATGACCAGAGACTGGACCAGCAGCTGGGTGGCTTCCTGAGAAAGGAATGAGCTGATAAGTTGGATCCGGTGTGTTGGGAGCAGCAGGGAAAGAACTAAACGTTGCAGGGCAGGGTGGCTCCAGGACCAGGGTTAGGAAACACTGTCTTTGACCACTCAAGTCATGTGGTCATGTTGTACTGGGCACCATGTTGTTATGCCCTTATTTGGCCCTTTAGGTCTAAGCTGGATTTTCAATGGAAAATATGAATGGGGTTTTCAATACACCTGTTCATAACCCCATATGTTTTGTTCTGTGGACATATTTCTCCTGTATGTTGCTGGATCCTCAGAATTATGAGGTCCTTAAAGAGCCAAAATATGGATACTGCTAATGCTAATGGAGAAGCTGATGCCACAGCAAACTGAATTGATGTCAGCCTCCTCACAGCCGTGCAACTAGCACGTTTGGCCAGTCTGTGGTGGTGAATTCCCATTTACAGATTGAAGGCACATAAACAGAAGTACGGAAAAGAAACAGGTTGCCTGTTTCAGCAGTCTAGGTTAAGATGCAGTAATCGGTTCTTCATCTGATCCTCACTGAAGCACCACAGACCGTCCCCTTTTCTTCATAGCTCACTTTGACCAGCTATACAAGCTCCGGCACTCAGGCTAATTTAGGACAGACCCAGCTTAACAATCAAAACATCTTTACTATTCCTTTAATGCTGGAAACATTCTCCATAAGTCTACTATGGGGTTCGGTACATTAACATGATGCACACAGTCCAATATCCTGTATCCATACCTAACGATATTTGCATTTACATTTATGGCACTGAGCTGATGCTCTTATCCAGAGTGACTTACAAGGTTCTTCTAATTACAGGTAGGCCAATGTAGTGTTAGGAGTCTTGCCAAAGGGCTCTTACTGATGCAGCACAGCATTTGTTACCTATACTAGGAATTGAACCCCCGTCTCCCACATGGGGTGGAAGCCCCCTGGTGATGTCATTGGCTGAGCCACATGATATATGCAACATTTTCATACTGTACACATTCACTACACAAATATGCCTCTACATTCCTCTAGCTGGTTGTCTCAGTCTGACTCCCATCCTGTACGGCCTGGGCGTGAGGGTGAATCCAAACACAGGAGCGAAGTCTGGTTCTCCTGCATCTTCAGGCCAGAAGAACTGGAACCGGAGCAAAAGCGTGACCACGATGAGGAAGAGCTCCATGCGAGCCAGACCTTCACCAAGACACGTACGAGGCCCTGCACACATGTAAAAGATGCAATCAAATGATTCACCAGCAATTACAACACTGTGAATGGCTCTGCATACTGTCCTGAACTCTCACCAGCAGAAAAGGGCATGAAGGCCTCGGGCTTCTCAAACTCTCCCTGCTCATTCAGGAAGTTGGCTGGATTGAACTCATGAGGAAACTTCCACTGGCCTTCCTCGCTCAGCACTGAGGAGAGGTTGGGGATGATGAAAGTGCCCTGGATCACAGAGAAAGATGAAGACCCAGATTAGCATGTGGTTTAAACGATGAGATACAAAATGGTATGAAAGTAAACAGAAAGCCGGTAGGTGTCTGCGAAAACTGAGGCAGGGAAGAACCTTTGGGATGCTGTAGCCCATCAGTTCAGTATCTCTGCTGGCACAGTGGGGTACACCGAGGGGGACCGTTTTAGCAATACGCTGGGACTCGTGGATCACAGCCTGCACGTACGGCATCTTGTGTCTGTCCTCGAAAGATGCGTGAGCTTTACCCTCCAGAACCTCATCAATCTCCTGCTGGCATCTTTCTAGAAAGACAAGACACAAGCATACGGTCCCATTACTGACTCAGCTAAACTGATCAGCTTGTGAATGAATGGATGGAGCTAATGGCCCGATAGACTTACAATCTGTATTTTGGACTCATTTTAGGAAATCTGCTCGTTTGGAATTCCACAAGCCCAACCATCAAGGACTATTTGTAGCACACTGTCAAGAACAGATCAGCCTTCATAGTCTAATAATCTAGGCCACTGGGAACCTGAAGTCTTGTCCAAGTATTTAGCCTGCAGACTGCAGTGGTACAGTGTGGCTCTAGCATCTCTTCATTGGCCAAGTATATCTGTAAATAAACTTAACTTGTGGGACCTCAGTGAACTTCAGTGTGCATCAAGCTGCCTCTGTTTAGTTGTCTGACACCTTATAGTAGATACACTGCATTGTTCATAGCTCAGACCCTGAATGTCTGGATGTGTTATGAGGTAGAGGAACGCTGTTAGGAGGGTGTTGGAGGTGGTATCTGTCCCAGCAGCATGAAGGTCAGCGATGGATGTCACAAGTTGTTCTTCACTAAAGGAGGACCCATCGTTTCCTCTCTGTTGAGCAGAAAACATCATCGGATGAGACGGCCTACACCAAAGCCTATACTGCATGTATAAGTAGATAAAATACACAACGCCACAGAGGAAGTGCCGTATTCACAGAACCGTTCTGGAGTAGTACCTTATCAAGCTCATCCAGATAGCAGTCGACAAAGTTCTGAGGCTTTCCTGGGACTCTTTTTGGCTTGTGCTTGTTGACCATGTTTCCATTCATTTTCCTAATGTTCTCAAAATGCATGAAGGCCTTCTTAAAAGGCAGGGGCAGAGGTCTCACAAAGGGAAGAGTTTCATATATCTACAGGGAAGAAACACATACAAACCCATTCAAATCCTGGTTTGTTATTGCAGCATCAGAATCAGAATCAAGCTTTATCGGCCAAGTATGTTCACACCTCCAAGAAATTAGTCTTCGGTTACAGTAGCTCACAGTGCACAGAGCAGGACAACATTTCACACAGTACAAAACACACATTCCTAACACACTCCCACACACAATATCATACATGCTTGTAAACCTTACATTATATGAGTTGTGTACGTACAGGGGTTGGACAATGAAACTGAAACACCTGTCATTTTAGTGTGGGAGGTCTCATGGCTAAATTGGACCAGCCTGGTGGCCAATCTTCATTAATTGCACATTGCACCAGTAAGAGCAGAGTGTGAAGGTTCAGTTAGCAGGTAAGAGCACAGTTCTGCTCAAAATACTGCAATGCACACAGCATTATGGGTGACATACCAGAGTTCAAAAGAGGACAAACTGTTGGTGCTCGTCTTGCTGGCGCATCTGTGACCAAGACAGCAAGTCTTTGTGATGTATCAAGAGCCACGGTATCCAGGGTAATGTCAGCATACCACCAAGAAGGACGAACCTCCACCAGCATCACGTAGTGACCTGGCCACTATCCTGCAAGAAGAATGGCTTAAAATCCCTCTGACCACTGTGCAGGACGCAGTATATGTCATTCCCAAGACCAACTGACGCTGTATTGGCCGCAAAAGGAGGCCCTACACCATACTAATAAATGACTGTGGTCTAAAACCAGGTGTTTCAGTTTCATTGTCCAACCCCTGTATATTACAGTGCTGAGTGCAGCAGTCTGGATGTAGAGGCAGATTAAGGCCTATATAGTGCAGTACAAGCACGCTGATAATATGGATTCAGAGTGCATTAGGTCAATAGGAAATACATTATGCCTATATATTATGGCCAAAGTAAAAAGTGCTGGTGCTCTGTCAGAAACAATGAACTCAGAGAGAATGAATGAAGAAGGCGAGATCCAAGTCAGGAAACTAAGGTCAGAACCAGGGTAGACAGTCAGTGAGACAACCACAGTACAGGGGAGAGACAGGGAGAAATGGTCAGAGGACGGACGGAGATCGAGCCAGAGAGTACACGAGAGCGAAAAGCCAATAGAGACAAGAATAAGATCGGTAGTCGAAGAACGAAAGGGTAACTAGCATAAACCAGCAGCATAACAGATGCTCAGATTTGCAAACAGGGGTTTTGCAAAACTTTGCAATGAATGTGAGTTTGACTGAGTCGTATATGCAGACTGATAACTGGAAACAGGTGGGCTAATACTCAGGTGACCTAGAGCGGGAATAATTGGGAGACAGTGGACATGTGGGTGTGACGTCATTGGGTGATTAACTCTGGGAAGTTAAGCCCGGGGGGAGAGGCCAGGGAAACCCGGAAGCGTGACATACTCTTATTATCCACATGTTGTTGAGATTATAAGCAATTTATTACATTATGAATTTTTATAATGAATAAAGGAGATACTAGAAGATATTACTAAAGTTCACAGCATATGTTGTCACCTTGTGTTAATCAGTCGAACAATGTTCATTATGAACAAAATTGTTTTTAAATAGAAGGCAATCAGGATTATTTTTTTATTTGTTGGTTGGTTTATGGAGAATGATAAACACAATATAAACCCAGCATAATCAATATTTTGTGAATTATAGAATTTTAATCAGACCAGTCTGTTTACAGTCATACTGTTTGGGACTGACACAGTGATCACACAATGGGTTTCAGTGAATGCACACGCCTGAGGATTTGCGATGAATTTGAGGGGGAACTGAACCAGATACACCGGCAACAGTGAACCTCTCTTGGAGGCATGACCACACACGAGGCACCCTAGGAAGCAGCAGACTCGCAGTAAGAGAGACTTGTACTGGTGAAAGAATCAAGGAGAGATGTAGGCGACCTGCCTCTTATTTCGTCTGTTTAGACGTGCTCTCTTGTGCTTGTATTCAATAACAGAGCATTTGTCTGAGGCACCATGTTTCCCACGTCCTTTTACTGTATGCCAACTCCACACTGGTGTCAGAAGGTGGACTAGAAGGCTGGGCACTATCATGGGTTACAAGTAGACTGATTTTTTTGATGTGCTGTTACACCATTCAGAACTCTCACCAACAGAAAAGGGCAAGAACCTACCACAAGCTCAGCAGTGAATGTGGAAAGAGGGCCGAGCTCAGCCAGGGGGCAGCGAGAGACAGGCAGTCTCAGTGTACCTCTGCTTTGGTGACCCGGAGAAAAAAAGACATAGCCCCAAGGGAGGACCAGCAGCTTAGTGATGTGAGCATGCGACCATGGTTTGTGGTTACAAGGACAGTAAGCATTCGGAAACCTCTTCTGCAGAAAGACTGTCCGCAGGGACTCTGCTTGGACTTTGTATAGACTTGGCGGGGACTTTGTGGGGTCACCGGGATGGCTTTTATGAAACGTGGGAGCTGTGTAGCAAACTGCTATTGGCCATGACTGCACAGGAAGTGCTACCACATATTAAACTTTAATCCCCCCTCACTTTAATAATGCATAATTGAGTCACGTGATGTGTTACCAGTAGTGTTATGTGCTGGGATGAGGGGCAGTTTGTGTAGGTTTGTGGTCTACCATCAAGGTGAGTCATGCCAGCTGCCACGACCATTCAGGAGTGCTGAACGGCTGGGCCCCCCTGCTGCTGCGGTGTTCAACAAAATAGCAAGCGAATAACACATTGACCCACCATGGCCCAGGGTCCATTGATAATCTTCGCTGTTTCGGTGAAGCTTCTGATATACTTCTTCAGGTCCTCATCCCCGTAGTTGTACCGAACGCCAAATAAAACCAGATAGATGACGTTTGAAGCAGTATCATGGAACACCGTCTGAGGATTCATGAAGTCTCCTACACAGACACAAGTGAATTTATATAAGGTTAATATTAATATAATTCCACAACACTGAATATTGTTGTACCATGTTGCTGTAATCAGCAAATCAGTCCAACTTTTTTATTTTATTAAAATGAGTGATATTTCATGATACCAGCGCTTTTCTCCATGCGTGCAACAAGATGTTCAAGCTCTCCCAGAATCCTGTCCTCCATAGACTGCTTCCCCATGCCAAAGTTCCTCAGGGTGATGAGGGCAAAGCGCCGATGCTCCTTCCATGCAGGGCCATAGTCAAGAAATATGATACCTGCCACATTTTAGACATACCAGTAACCTTATTTCCATTTGCCCTCATTCATCAGTACAATGACCTTAGAGGAACGTTAATTAAACACGGACAGTTCTAATGGTTTATAGGCTTCACCTTTCCCTTCTGTCAGATGGCTGATCATGATGTTCTGTGGTCGTCCTGAAAAGTCTGCAGCCTTGTTCACCAGAGCTTCCTTTATAGCCTCCAAACCAGTGAGAACCACTACTGGTCGACTTCCGAAGCACAGACTGTAAATGTTCCCATAGCGGACAGCCAACTGTAGACACACAATACACCCAGGCATGTGTGGTAACGAAATACATGTAACAAACACATGTTATGTAATCTGGTGTTTATTCACAGCTCTGTATCTGTAAATAGGAAATACACTTTGGCTCAGAGGAACTACACAACACTCAGTAACAAGGGATGCTGTGTCACCAACACCAAATCACCAAATTGGTCACCAACTTTCTGCAGAGTCAATCACCACACTAAACTTCATGCGGCCTTCGGATTAGCTCAAGAACAGTTCGTAGAAATCTTCATGAAATGGGTTTCCATCGCCGAGCAGCTGCATCCAAGCCATACATCACCAAGCGCATTGCAAAGCGTCAAACGGAGTGGTGTAAAGCACAGAGTCACTGGACTAGGGCAGTGGATACCTGTTCTCTGGAAGGTTGAACCAACATGACTGGGCACCAGTACACAAAGTAATGTCCATAAAGACATGGATGAGCGAGTGTGGTATGGATGAACTGGACTGGCCTGCACCGAGTCCTGACCTCGACCTGATAGAACACCTTTGGGATGAATTAGAGTGGAGACTGTGAGCCAGGCTTACTCGTCCAACATCAGTGTCTGACCTCACAAATGCGCTTCTGGAAGAATGGTCAAAACCTCCCATAAGCACATTCCTAAACCTTGTGGAAAGCTTTCACTCCAGTTCACATGCGTGTGAAGGCAGACAAACTAATACTGCTGGCAATATAGTGTGTCAGGGCTTTTATGATTTGACTATGAAGTTATGATGATGTTGGTTTTTGTACTATTTAGAAATAATAATATAAATAGTGGTAAAAATAGCAAAAGTTAGAATCATGTTTTTCCCTCCTTTGGGGCGCCCCAATGTATGGACGTCACTTCTTGCGGTAACCTATACTGCCTATGCTACGGGCTGACTTAGTGCTCTATGGTGGTCCTGTGGGGGAAAGTATACAGAGAAACAGATATACTACAAGTCTATAAGTGTAGAACTACAAAGTGCTTCAATATAGTGATGTTATATGGATAAAATGAATGTAGATACGGTGTAGATACAAAAAGACGTACATAATAAAATGCTCAGTGAGTGCAGCAATCTTTTTGGATCAGGTTACAGATAAAGTACACACCCAAATCAGCCAACCAAGAGCCAAAGAAAATAAACACCAAACTTTGACCCAGTAAAACCAGACAACATTACCGGGACTGCATGAAGTGACTGCGTATGACGTGGTTGTGTGAAGACTGTAATAGAAGACTGTCATAAAAAGCTTCAGATTAATGATAATAAATAGCTTGTTTGGATTAGGACAGCATTAACAGAACGAGCTACTGTACCCTCTCAAAGTCTTTCAGAGGATTAGCAATGTTCAGCTGAAACAGGTTCCCGAATATGGGCACAGGCCAAGGTCCAGGAGGGAAGTTCTTAGGCCTCTGGATCCTGATGAGGATGAACAGAAGGATGATGAAAGCCCAAACCAGGACCAAGGAGCCCAGCATGGTGTCGGCGTTACAGGCCTGAGGTGGGCGCTGTAAACAGATGTACCTGTTTTACGGAGTAAAAACAAGAAGGGTAGAAGTGTGGTCTCTGACTTCTTTTCCTTCATGTTATATAATAAACATGCAAATAAATTTGGCTCATGTAAACACTTGTAATACTTTCCTTGTAAATAAACACTATTACAATTTACCTGTCTCAGTCACTTTCACATATTAACAAGACCAATTCATTGTACATTTCCAGAATACATTCAATTACCTTTAGCTTTCAAAATAACTCTATATACTAGTGCTTAAAAGTGCTTTTGTCAGGCATATAAACCTAAATACTGTTATTCAGCAGTTAACATGTACATATACATAGAGAAAAGACCATTCACTTAAGTCCTTATGTGTTTCTAACTTAATAACACAATGAACAGTGCCAAAATATATCATCTTTTGTGTTAACTTTAGCTTAGTAAACCTATACATTTCCCTAAACAAACAATCTAACAATACAGTTTCCTAAAATCACCCTGAACAGGGTTTAAACACTAAAACAATAACCTCGCACAGAATCTCACAGGACGTTACGAAGTTCATCCGGGTTAGCCACAATACATTCGTTACTATGGCAGCCGTTAGCTTCCTCTTTACTCGGTTAAAACATCTACATTTTAACTTGAACTGGGCAATATCACGCCACCAATACATCCTTGAAGATGTTGTTTCACTAGTTTTGGACGGTTTATAATGTTCTGTGTTCTTTTACTAACCTGTTTAATGGAGTGAAAACAGACGAGACGAGTAGAAGTGTGGTGTCTGACTTCTCCTGCTTTATAATAGAAAAGCGAAAGCACCTACTCTACTGTGCACGCTACTCCTAGTGGCCGGTCCCAGCAAAACAGAATAACAACAGACCCTATCTATCTATCTATCTATCTATCTATCTATCTATCTATCTATCTATCTATCTATCTAGCTATCTATCTAGCTATCTATCTATATATATGTATATATATATAGAGAGAGTGAGAGAGAGAGAGAGAGAGAGAGAGAGAGAGAGAGAGAGAGAGAGAGAGAGAGAGAGAGAGAGAGAGAGAGAGAGAGAGAGAGAGAGAGAGAGAGAGAGAGAGAGAGAGAGATAGGGTCTGTTGTTATTCTGTTTTGCTGGGACCGGCCACTAGGAGTAGCGTGCACAGTAGAGTAGGTGCTTTCGCTTTTCTATTATAAAGCAGGAGAAGTCAGACACCACACTTCTACTCGTCTCGTCTAATAGATGAGAACAGGTCTTGTTTCACAGACGTAATTGAATGTAAGGAAACAACCGAAAGCCTGTTTACAATCAAAGTAGGGATGCTGTGCAATATGTACAGGGGTTGGACAATGACACTGTTCACCTGTCATTTTAGTGTGGGAGGTCTCATGGCTAAATTGGACCAGCCTGGTGGCCAATCTTCATTAATTGCACATTGCACCAGTAAGAGCAGAGTGTGAAGGTTCAGTTAGCAGGTAAGAGCACAGTGCTGCTCAAAATACTGCAATGCACACAACATTATGGGTGACATACCAGAGTTCAAAAGAGGACAGATTGTTGGTGCACGTCTTGCTGGCGCATCTGCGACTGTAGAATGCAAATGATATGCAGATCATTTGAAGCCTATAAGCAATTATAACATAGTCCAAAGACTACATATCAAATGTTGATACTGAGAAATTTAGTTTTGTTGAATTTGATGCCAGCAACATGCTGGGACAGGTTGATTTTTGCACTGTGTTCATCAGTGCACTCCGTTTGTCAGCTGAGGAGATGATTGCTGTAGCTCTGAATGTGAAATGTTTCCCAATCTTGCTTGATATCGGGCTGTTTGGAGCAGTTTGGAATTTCCTTTTTTCCAATTTTTCCAGTCATATTTCATATTAGCTCATATATTACTCTGTCTTGGTCATTGATTACTCTGTACTGGTAAATGGTAATGTAATCAAGAGCATTTCTTTTTTTGTGTAGCTGGGGGTCTTGAGAGTTTCTGTGCAAGGCTGGGGGTAACAGTAGTAAAAGAGAATTCTGTAAATGGTCCAGTATGGTGAGAACAACTGGTCCCTGTACATAGCTCTCTTTGTGGGTAATGTAATGTACAGCCTTGTGACTCTTCTATACTCTTCTATATGGGACATCCACAAGGACATGACTGATAGCAAGGGTGATTAGAACGGCTAAGACAGAGTGGTGTTGGACAGGTTGAGGGTAGAAAGGGCATGGTGTCACATACCACCCCCTTTAGTGCCTGTGCGGTACTGCACATAGCTTCCTTTCCTGCTTCATCCAGGAAGTGCTTCGAGAGAGTGGTGCTGTCCCACATTCAGAGCAGTATACCGAACACTACAGACCCTCTGCAATACGCATACGGGTCCAACAGGTCTACCTCAGACGCCATTGCCGCCGCCCTTCATGTTTCCCTATCCCACCTGGAAAATAAAGACTCCTATGTTAGGATACTCTTTATTGATTACAGCTCCGCCTTCAACACGGTCGTCCCCCACAGACTCACGTATAAACTCTCATCTCTCGGACTACATCCCACCCTCTGTGACTGGCTACTGAGCTTCCTGACTGGCAGGCCTCAGTCTGTCAGGATTGGAAACAGGACCTCAGCCATCATCACCACCAACATTGGTACCCCGCAGGGCTGTGTCCTTAGCCCTATCCTCTACACCCTGTTCACCCACGACTGTGTCGCCACCCATCCTGGCAACATCATTCTGAAGTTTGCTGACGACACCGCTGTGATAGGTCGTATCACTGGCGGAGACGAGGCAGCCTACAGGAAGGAGGTGGACAGTCTGGTGGCATGGTGTACCAAAAACAACCTAACCCTCAACACGGACAAGACCAAGGAGATGATAGTGGACATGAGAAAGGAGAGGAGACCTCATCAGCCACTATTTATCCGGGACCTTGAGGTAGAGAGGGTTAGCAGCTTTAAGTACTTAGGGGTCCACATCAGTGATGACCTCACCTGGACACTGAACACCACATATGTGCTAAAGAGGGCTCAGCAGCGGCTGTACTTTCTAAGGAGGCTGAGGAAATTTGGCATGTCACCCAGAATCCTCAGCAACTTCTACAGCTGCATCATTGAATCAATCCTGACCAGCTGCATCACTGTGTGGTATGGCAGCACTACTGTGAAGGACCGCAAACGCCTGCAGAGAGTGGTAAAGACTGCTACCAAAATCACCAAGATGGCACAACCCTCTCTGCAGAGCATCTACAATCTCAGAGTCCACAGGAGAGCTGCCTCCATCATCAAAGATCCCACCCACCCCCAACATGGACTATTTACACTTCTACCTTCAGGTCGGAGGTACAGAAGCGTGAAATGCCGGACTACCAGATTAAAGAACTCTTTCTTTCCCACAGCCATCAGACTCTTAAACAGTTGAGCTGATGTCTCTCCTCATAGACATCACTGTATTTATAACAATTGCACTAACTCATATCATTTTTTTGCACATGAATAGTTGCACTACTGTACTTGACTGTTTGTGTCTGCATACAGCTGCACACATCGTTTTGCACATGTAACTGTTCTTGTATGGTTATATTTCAGCTCATTTTGCACAAACACCACTTTACTACAGACTGTTACAATGTAACTAATGTAGCACATACCTGCACAATGTATATAGACTGTATAATTCTAAATTGTTTACATTTTATATTTTATATTTTATTTATATATTCTCTGCATGCTTAATTTTTGATCCTTGTTATCTGTCTATTTATATTTATACTTTTATTCTATGACATCCAGTGTGGGCAGCAAAGTAAGAATTTCATTGTACAGGGAAACTAGTTTCCTTACTGTGCATATGACAATAAAGCTTTGAATCTTGAATCTTGAATCTACTACAGAGCCACAGTCATTCAGGACTGGACCACATCGAAGTCACTAGTGGTAAAAGTGAACAGCAAACAGACCAAATAAACCTCAAACCCGCAGATACTATTGACCTTTATCTTATCAGCTCTTATAAGGTTTTGCACCATCGCAGATTCCATTAAGACGATAATCAGAATCTCTTAGTGCCGGTTAATAGACCAAGGGGGGAAGGTGGAGCTCCTTAGTGCTGCTGCCTGATTGCACATTGTCCAGTGAAAACCATGTCATCTTTATTTTTGTAGATTTTTATTTTTGTGCATCTTTTGAACACGGCAGCTGCTGTTTACACTGTGTAATGGCCCAAAATGGCCTAAAACCATTTTTTTGGGGGCGTCTGGTTCCATTGACCTTCATTAATACTACATAAGGTTTTTGCCCTTTCCTGTAAAGTTGTCACTTTGGAGATTCTTGTTTTTCTTTAGACCCTGATGATAAGCAGTTATTGATGTTTCCTCAGTGCAAAATACTGGGAGGAGGCTGTTATATTGAGCTTACTCTGATTTACATAGACCAGACAAGTGTTAAGAGCTCATCTTAATATTCCTTCCCTCTTGAGTCGCCTCTTTACTGAAGCTCGTTTCTCTATTACTGTTGCTTACACTGTGCAGTGCCAGGCCACGCTAACACACTGTAGTACTGCATGTAGCCAGGAGGCTATGATCACAGTCATACAGTTCAGTTTCCTTGTCGTCTTGTACTAAAACAACAACACTACTTAACAAGGTTCTTGTCCCCAGCTTATATGTGTTATATTCTAAATGTTTATGTTCAAAACACGTCAATAAAACAGCTATATTCAAGACACACTGTTTCTGTGAGCAGGACAATGAAATAAGAACATTAGATTTAAAGATATTAACACAGTGCATGAAATATATACTGTATCTTGCAAGAACACTGAAGAAACTATGAACCTCTGGAGAGTCCTCACATTTGCAGAAGCTACTGAGAGTCTCAGAATGTATCCGAAAGTATCGCAAGCGTTCTGGAAACTGGAGGACCTTTCAAGTCATCATTGTCCTGACACAAAACCAAAGTCTATGGGGACCAGCAGCCAGACTGAGAAATTAAGACCACACACGTAGTACCAAAGAACAAGAGGAAAATATCATTTGTAATTTAGTGTTATTTATTAGAAACATTTCCATAAAATCACACGCCGTCTCAATTATTAATAACCCACTCGTACTGCCCCCTCCTGGGTCTCCGCGGTATTGCACATGGCTAGTGCCATACACCACTCAAGCCCAGTGGTCATTTTGTACTGGGCACCATGTTGTTATGCCCACAGTTGACAGTCCAGAGCTAAGCTGGATTTTCAATGGCAAATATTAATGGGGTTTTCCATACATATGTTCAGAACCCGATACCATTTGTTCTGTGTACCGTTTTCTCTTGTAGATCGCTGGATCCTTAGGATTACGAGGTCGTTAAGGAGCTGAAATATGCATATTGCTACAAAAGGGCTAATGCTAATGTAGGAGCTAATGCCAGTGTGCACTGAATCGACATCATTAGACTGACAACCCAATGCACAAACCAGCACGCTTTGCCAGTGTGTGGTGGTGAATTCCCATTTACAGAATGACTGCACATAAACAGAAGTACGGAAAGGAAACAGGTGGCCTGTTAAGCAGTGTAGGTTATGATGCAGTAATCGGTTCATCATCTAATCCTCACTAAAGCACCACAGACCTTCCTCTTCTGTTCATAACTCGCTTTGACCAGCTCTACAGGCCGCTACAATCAGGACAGACCCAGCCTAATAATCACTGCTGACCCCCTGATGAGCTGATTTAGACCTGAACATCTAATTATTCTTTTAATGCTGGAAACATTGCCTTATAAGGATTCTCCTGTATTCTCCAGCTTCACGTCATAAGTCTACTATGGATTTCTGTACATTAACTGTTTTGGTCATATTTGGAATAGAATCACTACACATGCGTATGCGTCATCAGGTTCTAGCTGGCTGTCTCAGTCTGACTCCCATCCTGTACGGCCTGGGCGTGAGGGTGATTCCAAATACAGGAGTGAAGTCTGGTTCTCCTGCATCTTCAGGCCAGAAGAACTGGAACCGGCGCAGCAGGGTGACCAAGATGAGGAAGAGCTCCATGCGAGCCAGACCTTCACCAAGACACGTACGAGGCCCTGTGCACACGTCAAAGATGCAGCAATGTGGTGATTCAAATGACTGGTGCTAGCAAACTGAGAATGGCTCTGCATACTGTCCTGATCTCTCACCAGCGGAAAAGGGCATGAAGGCCTCGGGCTTCTTGAACTGTCCCTGCTCATTCAGGAAGTTAGCTGGGTTGAACTCATGAGGGAACTTCCACTGGCCTTCCTCGCTCAGCGCTGAGGAGAGGTTGGGGATGATAATCGTGTCCTGGATCAGAGAGAAAGCCATCAGCACGTGTCTCTAATATGTAAGAGAAATGCATGAAAACAGATTGAACACCTTCGGGATGCTGTAGCCCATCAGTTCCGTATCTCGGCTGGTGCAGTGGAACACACTCAGAGGGACCGTGTTGGCGATACGCTGACACTCGTGCACCAAAGCCTGCGTGTATGGCATGTGGAGTCTGTCCTCAAAAGATGCTTGAGCTTTTCCCTCCAGAACATCATCAATCTCCTGCTGGCATCTCTCTGTAAGGACATTAGCCAGAGTGTATCTGTGAATGAAACTTGGCCATGAATGTGACTGACCCAACAGCTACGATTGTGGACATTCAGCAAGCAGTGATGCCTCCATCAGCATCCTGTTAGTGCCAGCACTGCTTGGCGCACGACTACATGCATGTACACTGTTACAACGACTGCCCTTAACACCATGTCAACGTCACCAAAGACTACAGTGGTGTCGTGCCTGACTGTCATGGAGTGACTCCGAATGGCAGCGGGTCATCTTCAGAGACGAGTCCTGCTTTGTCTTGCGGCAGACAACCAATAGATCTGTGTGTGGAGGCACTGTGGTCAGCACCAAGATGAGTGGTTTGCTGTCACGTCACACGTCCAGAAGGCCTGGTGTCACTCCATCTCCACCCCACCCACACAATCTGCAGGAACTGTGTGAGGATATTCAAGCTGCATGGAATGGATTATCACCGGACACCATTAGGAACCTCTACAACTCCATGCTGAGACGTCTGGCATGTTGGGTTAGCAAACATGGCGGCCCGACGCAATACTGAGAGACAGACTTCTGTATGTGTAGCTCAATAAATATTGTCCATGTCAGTTAAAATTTATCATCATTGATTGCTTCAGGTAACCTTCTTCCCAACCTTCTTCTATCCTCCTTCGCAACAGCACAACAATGTATATAGAACTATGTTAAATACAACTAGATCTCTCTACATCTAACTAGAACCTAGATGTCTGCTAGATCTACCTTCAAACTCTAAAAGCTGGGTATTCAGTCGATACCTTGAATGTCTGGATGTGTCATGAGGTAGAGGAACGCTGTTAAAAGGGTGTTGGAGGTGGTATCTACTCCAGCTAGATGCAGATCCATGATGTATCTCACAAGTTGTTTCTCATTGAGGGAAGACGGATCATCTCCTCTCTGTTTTAAATATGACATAAGATCTGGTTCATATAGACTCATATCTGAAAAGGAATACCTGAAATGGTAGAAGTGCTATGATCAAATCGGCTCTTTCCACACACCTTATCCAGCTCATCCAGATAGCAGTCGGCAAAGTCTCTCGGCTCTCCTGGGACTCTTGACGTCTTGTGTTTGCTGAGCATGTCGGCCACCATTTTCTCAATCGTATAGAAATTTTCAAAGGCCTTCTTAAAGGGAAGGGGCAGAGACCTCAGCATGGGAAGTGTGTCGTAGATCTGCGAGGAAATAGGAGACATAGTCTTCAGTGGGTTCTTTAGTGAAGACAAAGGTCCTGTGAAGCCTTTAGATCTTTCCATCTTCCCATTAAAGTAGACAAGGCAACAGTATCTGGCAAATGTATCTGACCTTTGCTCTCAGTATCTGATACAACCTTCTTGTGCAGCAATAACTGCAACTTAACGCTACGGGTAACTATTGGTAACTATTCGGGGATCCACCCGGCACATTAGCTTAAAGGGATTTTAGCCCATTCCACCATACAGAGCAGCCTCAACTCTGGGACGTTGGTGAGTTTCTCCCATGGACTTGAGCATGCTTCAGGTCCTTACACAACATTCCTATTGGCTCGGTCCTTCCACAACTTTGCTATTGGACTTTGGCTTGGTCGTTCCATAACAGTATCTTATCCATTCTTTGGTAGAACAATTTCTGTGCTCAGGGTCGTGGTCTTGGTTCCTGGCCCACCTTCTCCCCATATCCAGTTCACAAACCTAACTGACATTTCCCTTTAGAATTTGCTAGTACAACTCATTGTTCAATCATTGATGGCAAAAATAGGTCCAAACCATGATACTACCACCACCATGTTTCACAGAGGGGTTGAGGTCCTAGTGCTGGAATGCTGTGTTGTTCCTTTCTCCGGACATAATGTTTCTCATTCAGACCAAAAAGGAGGTTCTATTACTTCCAGAAACCACTTTACCAATAGCCTTCTGGCTTGTCCATGTGAAACTGCAGATGGGCAGTGGTTTCTCCCTACAAACCCCACCATGCACAACATTGGTGTTCAGTGTTTTCCTGACGGTGGACTTATGAACACTGGTAGCCACTGTAAGAAAGAGGCCAGAGTTAACCTTGGCTCTTTTCTGATCTTGCAGACTCTTACACACCTGATCTTTGTTAGTTCAGCCCTTCCTGTGGAGGAAAACAATGGCCGTGAATTTCTTCCATTCGTACACCATTTGTCTGTCTGAAGATTGGTGGAATCTGAGGTCCAAGGTTGTGTAACCCTTAAATAACAGGTTTTCTGGGTTTCTCAGAAATGTCCTTTGTTTGTTTGTGGATCATATACTTCCATAAATATGTGTTATGAGGAACAGACTTTGGACAGTTTGGCTTATAGCAACAGAAGAACCCTTTTTGGTGCTACCTCAAAAAGGTTCTACATAGACCCAAATACACATTCTCCATCGGTCTGATTAGCCATTTCACCATGCGAAGAACCAATCATTCAACTGGTTCTTCATGTTTTTATGGTTCTATATAAATAACCATTGTCTTTACTGAAGAACCCTTAAAGAACCATCTTTTTTAGGAGTGTACATAAACATTTACATAATTATAGAAGATGATTTAACTGCCACATGTCTACAACATGCCATCATAGTCCCTTTATCAGTTTTATAAAGACCTTCCATCATTCAGTATTAGCTCAAACCTTCACTTTGTTGAAACTTCGAAGTTCTAATGCAAAATCTACAACATCTACGTGTATGTAATAATATGACTCACCATCGCCCATGGTCCATTGGCAATCTTCGTATTTTCAGTGAAGCACTGAACGTATTTTTTAAGGTTGCCGTCCTCGTAGTCAAAGCGAGTGCCAAATAAAACCAGGTAGATGATATTTGACGCAGCGTCGTGGAACATGGTCTGAGGATTGATGACGCCTCCTGGTGTTCAGACACACAATGAATGTTCCTCCTAAATGTGTCTTTATGAAACATGATGATGCCAAGTACATGTTTGTTTATGAGATATTAAGATAAATTGACTAAAAAGCAATTACCAGCTCCTTTCTCCAGGCGAGCAACAAGATGTTCGATCTCCCCCAGAATCCTGTCCTCCATAGACTGCTTCCCCATGCCAAAGTTCCTCAGGGTCATAAGGGCAAAGCGTCGATGTTCCTTCCATTGCAGACCATAGTCGGCTAAGATGACTCCTGTTACATTGTACTCATATTAGAAATTCCATATGGCTCTATTAGTATATACAGGGGTTGGACAATGAAACTGAAACACCTGTCATTTTAGTGTGGGAGGTCTCATGGCTAAATTGGACCAGCCTGGTGGCCAATCTTCATTAATTGCACACTGCACCAGTAAGAGCAGAGTGTGAAGGTTCAGTTAGCAGGTAAGTACTGCAATGCACACAGCATTATGGGTGACATACCATAGTTCAAAAGAGGGGGGGGGGGGGGGACAGATCTGCTCAAAATACTGGCAATGCACACAACATTTGTGGTGTATCAATGACCACGGTACCAGGGAGTTCAAAAGAGGGACGAACCTCCACCAGCATCACGTAGTGACCTGGCCACTATCCTGCAAGAAGAATGGCTTAAACTCCCTCTGACCACTGTGCAGGACGCAGTATATGTCATTCCCAAGACGAACTGACGCTGTATTGGCCGCAAAAGGAGGCCCTACACCATACTAATAAATGACTGTGGTCTAAAACCAGGTGTTTCAGTTTCATTGTCCAACCCCTGTACATATAAAAAATAACCTCAATAATCCAAACTACAGCACCGCAGTCCGCAAAGTAGTTACAGTAGTCTGGGCTCAAATGAATCACTAGGACAGATTTATGACTGACCTTCCCCTCTGGTTACATCGCTGACCAGAATGTTTTGCGGGCGCCCTGAAAAGTCAGCAGAATTGGTCACCAGGGCTTCCTTTATAGCCTTCAATCCAGTTAGTACCACCGCGGGTCTTCCACCAAAGTACAGGCTGTAGATGTTGCCATAGCGCTTGGCCAACTGAGGACATACAGTACACCAAGCAGAACAGTCTACAGTCAATCAAGAGTCATGCAGATCTTACCAAAGTTTTACAAAATCTTAAAATAGATATTAAAATCGTTAAATTCCCCAAAAAGATCTTATGTTTTAACGTATTTAATTCAGGAAGATCTCATTCTAGCACAGCATGGCATCATGGCTTGTTCCAGTATCCAAGAAGAGACCACCCAGTGAGCTCAATGACTTCAGGCCGGTCGTTCTAACATTACATGTCATGAAGACCCTGGAACGCCTCCTTCTACCTTTTCAGACCCCAGGTCCAACACGCAATGAACCCCCTGCAGTTCGCCTACAGGGAGAAAGCGGGAGTAGAGTGCGCCATGCTAAACCTTCTCCATCTGGCCCACTCTCATCTAGACAAGGGGGGCAGCACTGTGGGAGCCATGTGCTTTGATTTCTCCAGTGCGTTTAACACCATTCAGCCCTTCCAACTGAGAGATGACCTGGCATAGATGCAAGCTGATCCGAACCTGGTCTCCTGGATTACTGATTACCTCACTGGTAGACCTCAGCATGTCAGGCTGAAGGACTGCACATCAGAGACTGTGGTCAGCAGCACAGGAGCACCACAGGGGACTGTCCTTTCCCCTTTGCCCCTTCACACTGTACACCCCAGACTTCAAGTACAGCTCTGAGACGGGCCACATGCAGAAGTTCTCAGACGATACTGCTATTGTGGCTTGTGTAAGGGGAGGGCAGGAGGTGGAGTACAGAAACCTGGTGGAGGACTTTGTGGCATGGTGCCATAGAAACAACCTGCTGCTGAACAGTTCCAAGACCAAAGAGATGGTGGTGGACTTTCGCAGGGCCAGACCACTCACACAGCCCGTCTCTATTGAGGGGGTGTAAGCAGAGATGGTAAAGACCTACAGGTATCACAGGCAATCAATCAACTTTCTTTCACCTGGAAGTTTACTGAGAGTGGTGATACAATCAAACGGGATTTTAAAAAAGCAGAGGATGCTGAATGCTGCACAGCTTTATCGTTTCCCAAGAGAATGAATAAACGACACGTACAGGAGTGCGGGTCAGTATGCCTGTGGATTAGAGCTCAGGGGATCTGCCCTGAGTCAGTACATGCAGTCTGGTGGCTGTAGGTTAAAGGACACAGTAAGGTCTGGGTGGGCAGAAAACGAATGGGCCTCAATGTGGGAGAAAGAGGGAAGGAAAAACGACAAACAGACGAGTGCGGGTCAAATCAACATTGAATTCAGGCTTGGGGATCTGGTTTGAGATGATGTATCAGAAACGATGTATCTGGGTTAAACAGAGGTGCAGTAGATCGTGCACTTTTCCATCCCATTTATTCTTATTGGAAAATAATTCCGAGGAAAAACTGTAGCTATGCGGAAACTGTGCATCCGGATATATATTATTTCATATTATATTTAATAAAATATAGTATAAAATTAGATATTAGTGTAAAATTAATGATAATGAATGGCTAATTAAGTAAAACCTTCATCTGGTCTCAGGCACTCCTGGTCTTGGACCTAGCGGTTCTGTCCTCAACACTACCTGTGGTCTACACCAGTCCCTGGACCAGAGGATGGTGTTGTGTGCTGTTATGCACAAGGGGGCGCTCATGAGTAACACACTCGGTTAAGGGTTTGCTTTGTCATCGGGATACTGCAATCCCTTGCAATGCCTTGACCCCTCACCTCCACCTTAACTGGAGAAAACGTCCATGCTGCTCTTTCTCTGTCCTGCAGTGAGCTCCTCTCTTCCTGATAGTTTCATATCTAGATCTTCATTAGGAGAACATGGTACCGTACCTTCTCAAAGTCTTTCAGAGGATTGTTGATGTTCAGCTGAAACAGGTTCCCAAATATGGGCACAGGCCGGGGTCCAGGAGGGAAGTTCTTGGGCCTCTGGATCCTGACGAAGAAGAAGAGGAGGCAGATGAAAACCCAAACCAGAACCAAGGAGCCCAGCATGTTTGGGACAGGAGCGACCGCTGTCGTACCGCTCTTCACAATACACACCTTTACCAACCTTTGGCTTATTAAGCCCTCCAACCAAACACGCCCCTTAGGGAATGTTTGTACTGTGCTTAAATCATTAACAGGGTTACAGAACAGTCCAGTAATCCGGAAGACAACTCAGTGTTAGCTTAGTTTGGTCTGGAAGCTTTCGTCTGCTTTAGCTCCTAGCATGTATATATACCCAGTTAAACAAAGAAGTGTACGATACAGACGCTGGAAGACCCAACTCTACCTAACTGGATAGCCTGACTTTGTTAGACATCCGAATGATTCAAGTTTCACACTCGGCCGTGCATGTGACGGGCCTTATCACTGTACCTGACTGACCCAACAGCCACGACTGCGGATATTCAGTGAGCAGTGATGCCCTCCATGAGTCATCCTGTTAGTGCCAGCACCAATGACCCTTAACACCACTTCAGCATCACCAAAGACTGCAATGGTGCTGTGCCAGATAGTCATGGAGTCACTCAGAATGGTGTGACGAGTCATGTGACGAGTCCCGCTTTTAACTCAGTGGAGACGACCAACGAATCCATGTGCGGTTGTACCATGGTCAGCGCTACTAACACTCCTGCAACCCCGCCACAAAATCTGTGAGGTTAATGAGGCTGCATGGGATGGATTTTTCACAGGACGACATTAGGAATCTCTATGAGAGAAAGGGGAAAGAGAGAGAGAGAGAGAGAGAGAGAGAGAGAGAGAGAGAGAGAGAGAGAGAGAGAGAGAGAGAGAGAGAGAGAGAGAGAGAGACAGACAGACAGACAGAGACAGACAGAGAGAGAGAGAGAGAGAGAGAGAGACAGAGAGAGAGACAGACAGAGAGAGAGAGAGACAGACAGAGCGACAGAGAGAGAGACAGACAGACAGACAGAGAGACAGAGAGAGAGAGACAGACAGACAGACAGAGAGAGAGAGAGAGACAGACAGACAGACAGACAGACAGAGAGAGACAGAGAGAGAGAGAGAGACAGACAGACAGAGAGACAGAGAAAGAGACAGACAGAGAGAGAGAGAGAGAGAGACAGACAGAGCGACAGACAGAGAGAGAGAGAGACAGACAGACAGAGAGACAGAGAGAGAGAGACAGACAGACAGAGAGAGAGAGAGAGACAGACAGAGAGACAGACAGACAGAGAGGCACAGAGAGAGAGAGACAGACAGAGAGAGAGAGAGACAGACAGACAGAGAGAGAGAGAGAGAGAGAGAGAGAGACAGACAGAGCGACAGATAGAGTGAGAGACAGACAGAGAGAGAGAGAGAGAGAGACAGACAGACAGACAGACAGACAGAGAGACAGACAGAGAGAGAGAGACAGACAGAGAGACAGAGAGAGAGAGACAGACAGAGAGAGAGAGAGACAGACAGACAGAGAGACAGACAGAGACATACAGTGAGAGAGAGAGAGAGAGACAGACAGAGAGACAGAGAGAGAGAGAGAGAGAGAGAGAGAGACAGACAGACAGAGAGAGAGACAGACAGACATACAGAGAGAGAGAGAGAGAGAGAGAGAGAGAGAGAGAGAGAGAGAGAGACAGACAGACAGAGAGACAGACAGAGAGACAGAGAGACAGACAGAAAGACAAAGAGACAGAGAGAGAGAGAGAGAGAGAGAGAGAGAGAGAGAGAGAGAGAGAGAGAGAGAGAGAGAGAGAGAGAGAGAGACAGAAGCTATGTTCTGATTGAATGGCTCCTGATAACGTTAGCAAAATTGGATTTTAAAGCTGAGCTTTAATATATTGACTGTAAAATTAGCGTGTTTTGAAAACTGTAACAATGTTTACATGCTACATCAGAGTCGTACATCTCTATGCGGAGAGGGAAATTCAGTTTTCCATGACATGGGCCCTTTAAATCAAGCCATTTTGTATTGAAGCCATTAGAGCCCTCTAGCGGAGCATGGACACATCGCAGCGAAGTCCCCTTTCCCACATTCATCCCATGATGCATTGCGTCTCCAACGGCTTCAGTCATTCAAGCAGCACAGCCCAGTGTGTGAGAGAGACTGCGTGTATGTGAGTGTGTTTAGCAGATAGGCCACTTGGGTTCTGGAGCCTGTGTGCTGCACCGGACCGGACCCGAGACCGGTCGTAAGAACGAGTCGGAACCGGACTTCCAACTCATGCTTCGGATAGTTGTGGCCTGTGAGACGTTTGGGCGCCAGAAGCGGTGCAGTCGGCGAGCCGCTAAGACGGATATCCAACGCAGGCAGCTGTGAAAAACAAAAATAAACAAACTTGATGGATTTGGAGCCTGGCCGGAACGACCTGGGAGCGATGGGAGAATCTTTGCAACCGGCCACGCCGAGCCGACACGAGAAAAGCCTCGGATTATTAACCACCAAGTTTGTGACTCTACTACAGGAGGCGAAGGATGGAGTGCTGGACCTCAAAGCTGTAAGCATGACACACATGCCGAATCTCATTCGGCTCCCTGCTCCCTACGTAGTACACTTCCCCGGTCAAGAAAGGACGGGTGTTTCTGCGAAGTAGCGCGGTGTGTGTAAAAGTGAACCACCCCGGAATCAGTTAAAAGGTGTCTAATTCGCAGACAGGACTTAATTCGGGTGTAGGAGCCACTATTTCGTGACCTAGGTAGTGCCCTACGTAGGGAGTAGGGAGCAGCTTGGAACACGGCCCCTCAGTTAGCATGCCGCTAGCTAGCTAGCTTGCTTAACTGCTTATCGCTTGCATTCACGATAGACTTACTAGCTCGCAGCTTATCTGACTTATCTTCAAAACCATGTAGTATTTCCTACACACACAGCCTACTCTCCTCACGTTTTGCCTCCTAAAGTAGCTAGTTTGCTTCACAGCCATGTGTTGAGTGAAGTTGTTGAAGTTTTCTCTGAACAGTCGGCCTAAGTTTGACGGCATTCGCAGCGGCGAAGCAAGTCGACTCCAAACAGGCAGTCGGTCAGTCAGCTGCTCGCTGTAACGTTAGCGAGCTAACAGGTTGCCAGGTGTCGTTATCAAACTCCTCTTAAGTCTTTCGTGTCTGTGGGATTTCAGACTGGTCAGTTGCAGGCGCTGGAGTCTGTGTAACTAAACAATAGCTTTCAAAACAAGCACGTGTTGGAGGGCTTGTGTTTGGTTCCCACCACTGGGAACAACTCTGAAGCCCACTCTGAGTGACCTCCAGAGCTGAACGTTTTGGGGGATTTGTCTATAAATCGACTGTTTATTGTAAACTATTTACTAAAATTACATTTCCATGCGGTTTATGGCTTTAACCCCAAGTGTGTCAGACTACCAGTTAGTTGTGATGGTTGTGATGTCACACATACAGAAGCTGAGTGCTTTGTTGCCTCTGTTATGGCACGCCGTTGGGTCCTGTTTACGCCGTTTAGTTGGGCGTTAGTATTAACACCTCGAATTTGAGCATCTTAGGATGACGGCGTAGTGGGTTACACCTTTGTCCTCCCTGTTGCAGACTTGGGTTCGATGCCCTGCCTGGGCAAACACCCAGCACTATACCAATAGGAGTCCTTGGGATAGACTCCTAACACAACCTTCGCCTCCCTGTGCTTTGGATAAGAGAGTCAGCTGAAAGCCATACATGTGAATGGTATTTAAAATTGGGTGCTACCACTTCATCAACTGTCAAGGGGGAATCCCTAGTCACTGCTAGAGAGACCACCTTTTGCACAAATGAATCTACCCCTTATAAATGGACTGTCCCAAATATTACAGCACAGCTACGTACAGAACACGTGTTGGGTACGCATCCCTAGCAAGAGTCCGCATGGCTATACATAGCCTTACTCCAACCAATAGCATGAACGCCCATAGAGGTCCAAATGCCATAAGATGACCGAATTCCTGTGGCCTTATGATGTAGAAGACGTTTTCTGGTGTGTTAATACGGATGGCGGACTAGACGTTAAGGACCAAACCGTGTTCTGTACTCCGATTGGTGTAATGTATCTACAGGCAGCTCACAAGCTCCGTTCTATTAGGTTAGATCATCAATAGAACCGGCTAAGAAAACGTTGATTAAGCGTTCTGTAATAAAGTTTGCAGCTCTTATGGTTAGAAAATTGCTAATTATAGGAAATTGCAATCTTCGTTACCAGTGCACTATGCAGACCTCAAATAAAATCCCCCTTTGGTTGCTTCTCACTGATTCTGTAAGTTTCCGCAGATGCATAGAACCCAGAGAGGACACCAGACGTCAGCTGTACCTTTGACCTTTTTAGACCGGTTCACGAAGCTGTTCACTGAGGCTGACTAAATCCATTCCATCCAGTCTTAAGTCATGTGCTACTGAGTTTCACCCTGAAGTTCAGTAATGATTTGTGGTGGTATATGATATAAAGCCGGTTCCTATGAGTGCACAGAGACGCTTGGATGCTGCCGTAGATTGTGACCCGGAGTGATCATGGCATCTTTGCAGCAGCAAACCAAATCTGTGCACATCACAGGCCCAAGGAGGAGATTAAAGGATGTGCGCAACACTGGTGCTTCTTCTTGAACTTCACTTCCTGTAGATTACAGCCCTGTGCTTCTGTAAGATTGGGTAAGAGTAGGTCTATGTTAGAAGACACTTGCTCAAATCTCCGAATTCAAAAATTCATTCTCTGCACATCCAGGCTCTGTTCTAGTACGCCTCCAGGAGCTCATAGTGATCGTTTTCCTGTCGTTCTGTTTGCGCCCCCTGGTTAGAGTTCTGGTGAGGTTAAACTCATGAGGTTTACTTTAAGCTAGGGGTCAGAGATCGGGATAAACTAGGGATTAAACTTCAGTATCGCATCACCTTCTGCGGATAACTGGTCTCTCTTAATGATTTGCTTTCTCTCTTGCTCTTCCAGGCTGCTGATACGCTGGCCGTACGGCAGAAGCGGCGGATCTACGACATCACTAATGTTCTAGAGGGCATCGGACTGATAGAGAAGAAATCAAAGAACAGCATTCAGTGGAAGTGAGTCGGGGTTGCACACTCAAGCATCGTTGTTTAGCATTCGTATCCCGGGTGGACGATATGGCGAAGATATCATGATACTTAAAGACACTTTTATGCTACATGATATGAATATGAGGTTTGCTAAGTTGGAACAGACCGAGTAGAGCCTATAGTGCTACACAAATAGTCCCATCTACTGTGATTTTTAGTAACTGGTTTCATTTATTGGTTTTTCAAACACCCTGTGTAAGTGTTCCCTTTTGACATTGCCATTGTTTCTGTTTGTAGAGGTGTAGGTCCTGGCTGTAATACACGAGAGATCGCTGATAAGTTGATAGATCTGAAGCTGGAGTTGGAGGATCTGGACAGACGGGAACACGAGCTGGACCAGCAGAGAGTCTGGGTTCAGCAGAGCATCAAAAACGTGACTGATGACTCACAGAACAGTCCATATCCTTTGCTGACTCTTTTTAAAAAATGTTCTTTCTTCAATAATGTATTGACTGTAAATCGCTGCTGCTCAAGGGGTAAAAGCTCAGGCTGCTTCTCATTTGAATGTGCAGGTGTGACGAGCTCTCTAGGAAATCCACTGGTCGGCTTTACCTTTTAAATATGCTTGTCTAAAGGTGCTTTCACACACGTCTTATCTATCTTATCTCTTGTTTTTCCTGGGCAAAAACATTGACCAAGCCCCAAATGCCAAAACATTAAGCGTTTAATGGTGTTTACTAATCAGTAACCAAAGCGATAGAGACTTGGTATGGTAAGCTGTCCCCTTTAAGTTATATCAAAGGTTAGCAGTTAAACCTGCAGACTAAAGGAGGAGTCAATATTGATTCACTCAACACTGATGGCTTTAAACAACAGAAAACAATGGCACATTAGACTTTGGTATGTGTATGTATTTTAAAACCCAGTGTACTTTCAGCCTGGCCTGTTTGCCTTGTAGTGTGGTATTAATGGTGTGGTCAATCTGTGACAATGAGGAGGTGCAACCTGACAATGGTATATCGCATACGATCTCAAAAGACTACTTGGGTCCGCACTAAGCAGCTGCACTAAGTGTAGACCACCAAAAATCATGGTCCCTATCCACTTCTAAGTAAACACTGGTTCAGTTTAATGCTGGTGGGAGCCCGTTTTTATTGTAGTGGGCTAAAATCAAGAAGACTCCGCATTACAGGATGCTTTTTCGTAGTGTAATGTTCATATGACTCTTTACTGATTTTTATTTTTTATTTTTTTTAATTTTTTTTTTTGATTTTTAAAAATTATTTAATAATATTTAATATTTTTTTAAATATTATATATATAATAATATATGCAGTAAACGCTGCTGCTAATGAGGCAGATAAATATTCTCAATTTATTTCTTTGTCAGACAGACTGCAGTATATGTTTCTGATGCATTGACACCAGACGAGCATAAGGAAGTCATTTTTAGTTTATTGATATCGCTCTGATTGTGATATACGTAGACGCCAAATGCCTTTATTTTCATATAGGCAAGAATACATGTGTATGATAGATCTTGGTTATGTTCTGTTGTGATACAGGTACAGGTATAGGTGCTAGAAGTTAAAATAAAGAAGGGATGCAGATGTGAAAATGAGTTCTTGCATCCCTGCCGAATTTGACCAGTTAAAAAACACTTGCATGTGTTCGTTGGTGAACGTTGGGTATTGAAACCAATTAAACCAAAAAGACCAACAAACATCCATGTGTTCAGATGCACTCGTTTTCAGATATTTGCTGGTGTGTCCTTAACAAGAACTACTCTGGCCTACGTAACACATCAAGACCTCTGCAATTGCTTTAAAGGTGGGTTACTTGTGAATTTCAATAATGAGACTTTCCATTTATTCAACTTTATTGCAGTAGTTTGTATACTGGCCCTCAGGGGCCTCCCGATGGTGCAGATTGTTGCTCCATTATAACCAGCAACCTATAGGGATACAGAGATCCTGATGTGGCCTGCGCAATAAACACAAATAATCTGCGTTTGTTAAATTGTGGATGATCTGTGATTCACAGCAGTACTTTATAAGTGACTCATTTACACTTTCTAGCTTTCTGAGTATCTCAAAGGCCATAACTGTAGCAATGATTACCAAACAATACCAGCCCTGTTTGTCTGTTCTTACACCCACATCACTTACTTTTGCTCTTTTGCCACTAGGTGACACTCTGCTAGCAATCCGAGCACCATCGGGTACGCAGCTGGAAGTGCCGATACCAGAGTCTGTAAGTGCAGTTCCTCTCTTGCTTCTCTGGGGGTGGATTCCTGTTTCACTTAGCACTGTGAATATTTGCCCCCCTCAGCGCTGCTCTCATGCCTTTTTAACGAATTCCTGGCTGTATATGATAATCATTGGGTGGAGGACTTGGTAGATGTGGTTCAGCCTTGACGTTTTTTTGGCAAGGATCCACAATGTAGTGGGTAAACGACAGCTTTCAATGCAGAAAGAGCTGAAGGCAGGAAAAGATGTCTGCAGTGATATGTCAGAATGCAAGAGCAAGGCATGTGTTGGTTCGGGATTATCTGTCTTGTGCATGTCTGTGCTGAGTCTGGTAGTGACTTGTAAACATCATTTAATTTGAATTGAAATAAATAAATGTACAATAAAATGTTGTTCATCGTCCTGTTTGCTCTTGTAGGTTGTCAATGGGCAAAAAAAGTACCAGATCCATTTAAAGAGTTCCTCCGGGCCCATCGAGGTCCTCCTGGTAAACAAAGATCCCTCCAGTGCCTCACCGGTAGTGTTACCCGTTCCTCCTCCAGAGGACATGCTTCAGAGCCTCCCTGCCTCTTCTTCCGCTGCCTCTGGTGCCTCCACAACCAAACCAGCAGACAGCAGTGCTGCAGGTGCAGCCCCAGCCAGCCAGAGTCCTGCCAACACAACTACTGCCAATGCTGGACCAGTTACAGGTTTCAAACATGGACACACACACACACACACACACACACACACACACACACACACACACACACACACACACACACACACACACACACACACACATATATATATATATATATATATATATATATATATATATATATATATATATATATATATATATATATATATATATATATATATATATATATATCCACGTAGATGGGGGATGTGCTGTGCTTTAAACTAGGCATCCGTCACTTTACCAACTGTAGTGTTTTCCACATGGCTATAAACGTTAATGGGGCAAGGACACCTCAGAAATCATTTAATATCGACTCTCTAATGTGAAGTTGATTCTTTCTTTCTTGCACCGAAGTGTAGAAATCAGGAGACTGAGGGGTTGAGTTGTTTATTTCAAGACGTTCGCAGTTGAGTCTCGGCTCCTGTCCAAAAACAATATCTGGACACAGTTTTAACAGCCCATAGGGTGTATTCTTGTGGTGTTTAACTGGATAGTCAGCTGTCCTAACCGATTATTGCGTACCGGTGTTTGACCTTTAACCTATAAGTTTACAACCCTGATGATAACCCCTTTCCAGGGGTCAGACCCTGTGGTAAAAGTTCTGTTCAGCTATTGCCCATAGAGTAAACTTATACACGCTTAAACACACATTCTTACTCACGAAGATTGATATCTGACAAATGCTACAGGAATGACACCAAAAGCTGTATTTGAGCAGCCTTTATGAGTCACTCGTTACTCAATTATGTATTTGAGAAAGCTAAAATTGCAGGTTCTATCATAGTAGTATTTTTATCCTGGCTGACTGTTTGGTGAGTTGCAGCAGTTTATTAATAACCGGCTTGTTGACATTTGCTGGAACAATATTTTTAACAGTGACAAACATTTATAGTTGTGGTTAATTATGAAATGGCTATGGGAGGTTGCGAGTAGGCGTATTCAAGTACCCGTCTGGAAATATCAAGCCTGTAAAATTCCATTCAGACCTGCCCAAATCGCAAATCTTACCACAAGTCTGTGATTCAGTTCGACAATTCTGGTAGAGTTTAAATTTGTGGTTGAAAGACTTCAGCAGTAGCAGAATAGAGTTACTGTTATTATTATATGTTGGCTACACAAAACTGCTCGATTAAAGGAGTATTATTATAACCTAATATAATAAATGTGGATGTAATATAATGTATTGTCACATAGTATCATATAACATATTCGTTTGGGGCTAACATTAGCTCCTTACTAGAGCATTAGGGCGGAACAGCTGTAGTTGTAGTATTGTAGTTTGTGTAATGTTGAATACACCAATAAACTAAAAATGGAAACTTGAATATATTAACATGAACCACAATTGCAGGCATTCCTGATTTTTTGCTTTATTAAAATGTGTATCAAATTAAGGCACTACTGCAAATCAAAGTCAAATTTGTTTTGTTAAAGTTTTGTAGGTTTTACATCACTACTGTTCCAAACTAAGTATGTTCAGTGCATGTTATGAATTATCACAACCTATTGAATTCATCTGAGATCAGGAAGGTGATCTTTTATATAATGTTTGTTTATTTATTTATTTATTTATCTTTTGATGTTCCCTAATTATATCCTGTAATCTTTTCTCTCACCTAAAGCATCCAGTAACACCCCTTCAGACACGCCGGCCAATCAGACGTCCCCCGAGGACAGCCAGCAGCTTCAATCATCTGCCTCATTGGACAGCAGCTCCTCACTTCCTGAATCCTCAGCACTTTTTGAGCCAATCAAAACAGACCCTTCAGAGTGTAAGCACATGCACATCTTATATTAAGCTTTGAATGACTGAATATAGCCAGGCAATGAAGACTTCTTTGTTTAGGTACATGGGAACAGAACTAGCTTTAGTAAACATTTTTGTATACTGCCTTTCTCAGTCTTTTGCATTTATTCCTAATTGTTGTCTTTTCCTGCGTGACTTTATGCTCAACATAACTAACTGCCCTGTAATTGTTTTTTAGTATTGGAGTTCCCCAAAGAACTTTCAGAAATGTTTGACCCTACTAAAGGTAAGATGTTCCTTATATACGGTACATTGGCATCTTCTGACCCAGAATGGTTATATATGAGAGGGGGCGCTGGACTGGGAGATATGCCACACCTAACCAGTGCCAATATGCCAGTATAGCATGACTTGGAGGGCATCACCATGTTTAAACTACTACTAACCCCACACGTTTCCTGAGTGGCTGTTAGGGGTAATTACGTATTTCCACACCCATTTGTCCTTTTCCCACTCGCCAAGAACTGGCGATCACCTCAGTCAAGGTTAGCGGCCTCCTGTACCTGCTAACGAAGGCAAACAAGCAGTGAAGGCAAGGTTAAAGCCGTGAAGTTTAAAGTTATGTACAGAAATAAATTCACAAATTGATGGGTTTAAAAATATTGTGGCTGTTTTTTGTCTGCTCAGCACAAAGCAGACTGTTTTTCATTCAGTAGCTCATGGGAATTTAGTGATAAAGTCAAGAAATTGGACTGAGAGTGGGAACAATCAGTTAAGAGTGGATTAAGGTGCAACGATGCTGGAAGAGATTCAGCCAGCATCCCATTATCAGGAGATTGTGGCACTTAAATACAGCCTCTCAGTCAAACTGTGGTGTGATGTAATTTTATAATGACCGTTATGTGTAATGGGACACTGTTGTTATATTTTATATTGATGTAAGTTTAGATTTGTGACGTTAAACAATAATTGGGCAGAAAATCAAATGTACACAATTCTTCACGTACCCCAGCTGGTTCAGCCAGGGCATGTTTGGTGCTCACGTCTAGAAACTGGAGCTATGTTTGTTAGGTAGCTCACAAAAACTGAGAGTCAGTAGTCAGCCCAATGGTTTCTGCTCAACCCGCATACAGATCTTAGGGTTTAGAATGCAGTGTGACTTAATTAGGACTGTTCAGATGAACTGTGTGGCAGAGCACAGACATTTCTGACTCTCCTTCATGTGCATGACCATCATGCAGTAGACAGTACAGGGTATGTTTGTGGTTTCTGTTGTTTCTTTAAAATTCAAGCTGGTTTTACTGTTGAAATCTATAAAAACCGTTAACCTCAGCTTTTTAAGATGAGAATGTATTTACAGGGAACTTTTGGGTGACTACTGACTTCTAGTTTTTGTTAGCAACATTAGCGCTGTAGCTCCACTGCCAGACAGGTCTAGGCTGCTTGACTATGTCGGCGTTAAGTCTGGGTTAGATTTCGTGCTGAGCTATTCTGACTCTGTTACCTGGCTGAGATTCTGTTTATTTCACTGGTTTGTTTTGTTTGTTTGTCTTTACAGAAATCATGAGTACAGATCTGTTGGAAGAGCTCATGTCATCAGAAGGTAAAGCTGGTCATAAGCCAAGCCATGTGTACATAGTCTACTACTAGATGTGATGAATTGTACCCCAGTTTCAGTCCTGCACAAAAACTGTACAGTGACCTGTATGTTAAAGATATTTATGTATTAGTTATGTGTAGCATTTATTTATGGTATCAATAAACAGTACTGCACATCTGAAGTTGAATGTGCTGAAGTGACAGCGTTGTGGGGTATTGTGATGTACTTCGTCTTAGAAAATGCCCTACTAAAATGCTTCCTACTAAACTCATTTTTACACACTAGGTGCTCGTTTTAATTCTAGGTCTGTTTAATTTGATGCACTTTTACCCCAGTTGAAGGATCGTGACCCTTAACATCCTATCACTCTGTACCCTGCTAAACCCAGTAGCGTTAAGCAGCTTGGCCTGTGTGTAACTCTGTGTAGTTTAATTTGATTGCCCTTATAGAAACGGCAGCCCATGCATTTTCCTTTTCCTTCCTTTCTCTTTCATAGTTTTCTCTCCACTCCTCCGCCTCTCTCCTCCTCCGGGCGACCATGACTACATCTATAACCTGGATGAGACAGAGGGCCTGTGCGACCTTTTCGATGTACCCATCGCCAACCTTTGACCTCCAAACGCCGGATAAGAGTAGTACGCTTGTGTTAAAACAGGAAGAAGAAAGCTTTTTTTTTGTTTTGTTTTTTTTTTTTTTTGAGAAGAAGAAAGAGAGAGAGAAAATTCAGGAGTTAAAAAGAAAGTGTGGCTCTGATTCAGATCCATGTGTATAAGCTGATTTTCCATGTGTATATATAGAAATGTATGTGTTCTGTTTTTGTTTCTCTTTTCTTTGTTTTTGTATACTCCTTACCCAAAGCCGTGATCTACTGAACTGGGGCTCAGAAGGTCCCCACTCCTCCTCCACCCGTCTCGCTCTCCACCTCACAGCTGCAGCTTTACCCAATTCACCTCTCGTTTTAGCTCGGGACGTCGGAGAGCCACCAGACCTTTTTAAACACGTTTTAACCCCCCACTAAACCCGGAACCGAGTTCCCCATGCTGCTCGAGCGGAGTTTGAGGGCTACTTTTGTTTTTTTCAGTACGTATGTTAATGAGTTTTAAAATACTTTGTCAGAAGCTGAAAACACCAGCAGCGGTGAAGCAACACCAGCTCTGTTTTCCCCACATGTTCCCTGCCTTCCTGCATCAGTGGAAGTGGGAATTTCCTATGAAATGGTCAGAGTTGCGCGTGGGTGGCACTTTCATACCGCCTACATGCAGAACGTCTTTCCACTATGCCTTGAAAAGGCGGTGGTGACCCGTATGTGCAGCTACTCTATCCACCTGACCGCAGTGAGCTACAACCTTTTATGTTGGAAGCACGAGGGATCGTACTTCGTGCTGAACTCTGCAGTGTTTCTGGAGGAATGTGATGAGCAGTGCGATGTTTGCAGCCTTTCATGTTAAAGAATTACACCATTTTTTTCTGCTGCATAATTCAGGTCGAGATGTAAACCCAGTCTTGCAGATTGGTTATGATGTGAAATGTGAGCTTCTCATTGTAGAGATTCTGACTCGCTGTGGTGGTGATGGAAACCAGGGGGTCACAATGTCATATCACATATGGTCATTTTATTTACACTCATCACCAAAAGAATAGCTGTACCCAGAAGGAAGTGTCAGAGTGTAGTGCTGCTGGGAAGGAAGATAACGTTACACTGATATGGGCAATATTTATTGAGCTACACATACAGAAGTAGCGTCTCTCTGTATGCTGTCGGGCCGCCATGTTTGCTAATGCAACATGCCAGACATTGGGCATGGAGCTGTAGAAGTTCCTAATGGTGTCCTGTGATAATCCATCCACCTTGAATATTCTCAGACAGTTCCTGCAGATGGTGCGGTAAGGGTGGAGGGATACCAGACCTTCTTCACGCGTGACAACAAACCGTTCATCTTGCCGCTGGTGGTCGTCTACGCCAAGACAAAAGTGGGCACCACAGCAACGTCTTTGGTGAAGTTGACGTGGTGTTAACAGCCATCAAATACGGTCTACAAGCATGTAGTGCCTGTGGTGCTGGCCTTAACAGCATGATTCATGGAGAGCAGCACTGCTTGCTGGATCTTCACAGTCGTGGCTGTTGTTACTCCCCTTGGCACGCGTAGGGCCATCAACAGCATGCTGTGGTAATGTAACCCCGACCAGTATGGAGTGGAGTATGTCTAGAAGTCCCATCCTGCTTCCCAGAGCTCTATGATTTGACACATCTCAAACTATTCCAATTCCTGGAATTGCTTTCCAACTCTTAACATACTTCCGGAAGATGCTAGCAGCACAACAGGAAAGCACACGCAACAGGGCGACCCTATATAGTCAGTCAGGTGCAGTGATGAGGCCCATCGTTGCTTAAGTCACATGCCTGGCCGAGCGTGAAACTCGAATCATGCGCATGTCTCACAAAGTCAAACCTGTCCGTCAAGTTTCCTTCCTGTCAGTTGATTCCTTCCGGGTGCAGCTATTCTTGTGTGCTTTATAAACCCACCAGTGAACATGCACTGGCTGTGATGTGTAAATTCGACAATGGTATAAATTCTGGATAGAAATCTGAAGTGGGGGGCGTGGCCAGGGGTGGGGCCAGGGGATATCTTGGGCAGGGCCTAGTTTGCCTTATGAATGCCACCATGAATGTAAATGAATTTTAGAAAAAGGGTTTTAAACCAAAGCCTACTTTAAATGTATGTATCGGTCATCATTTCCTGTAATAGCTAAAGATATAATTATGCAGAATTGAAAAAATGGTGGAATTCTACTAATCTCTATACAAGCAAGTTTGTATGTTCCCTTTTTTCCTGTACAGCCACTTAATAACCCAACATCATTTAGAGGTCTACAGTCTACTCGCAGTTACTAGGAGCTAAACCCTTTTATGATCTCATGTCTGGACTTGGACAGCTGTCACAATATACTTCAACTAACTTAAGTTATTAATTCTGACTGCAGTGGAAAAAAAAAAAGAAGTAGTGGCGCCTGAGCTCAGAACAGCTGTCCCTTTTCCAATGAGCTTTCTCTCTGTGTTATTACCTACACTTTAGGCCTTCCACGTATGGAGCATTTACGTGTATGTATATGTATTTTTGCTAAGCATAGCTGAAATGATTTTTGTATTGTTTGTATATGAGTAACGACTGTATAAAGAAGGAGACGTGTCGGGGTTGGAGTTGATTCGGTATCAGTTCCACAGTTGATGTATGTCATGTGTAGATACAGATTATGACTCCCGGTCGCCCCTCATGTTTTAACATGTATGGATTGCCCTCCTGTTCCCAGATTGTTACCGTCAGCTAAAGGATATTTTTATGGTTGTACACATTAAGCATTTTACTGTTTATTTTTATATGGGCTAGGTAGACTGCTGGTCTTAGCAAGCACAGAGGAAGCTCTTTAAATCAAACTATCATCTCAACACCGCACTTTAAAGAACAGTATGATCACTTTGGTTGCTGCCATTCCCGTCAGTTGGATGGAGCGTTCACTTCAGGTCCAGGGAAAACGAAATATCCTTCACTCTTCTGTCTCGATGCCATGTACTGAGGTCGCTTGTTACAGACCAATTAGTATCTTACCAGAAGCAGACTGTCTCTGAGAGAAATAAATACCGATTTTCTAATGCTGGTGCCCTGCTGATTCCGTTCACTTGGGCTTCATGCCTTTGCTCCTCCTAGGCCGTCTGCCTGTTGCGTAGCAGCTTTCGTTTCAACCGCAAGAAATTCCACACGCTAGAAAATAGGAAAAAAGAAAACCCCATCAGGAAAGTATTCCACCCTTACCTACACATGTGCAAACGGTTTGTTGACTTTCGAAGTGAAAGCATATGCATGCTCACTGAGCACTTTGCTAGGGCCTTGATTCTACATTTATTGTCCGTGTTAGCAGATGCACTGACCATATTGGAGCACTCTGTAGCTCTACAGTTACGGACTGTAGTCCATCTGGTTCTCTGTAGACTGTATTACTCCGTTCTTCAATGGGCAGGACCACCACAGAGCAGGTATGATGTGGGTGGTGGATCATTCTCAGCACTGCAGTGACACTGACTGGGTGCTGGTGTGTTAGTGTGTGGTGCTGGTGTGAGTGGATCAGACACAGCAGTGCTGCTGGAGTGTTTAGACACTGTGTCCACTCACTGGCCACTCTATTAGACACTCCTACCTGGCTGCTCCACCTTGTAGCTGTATAGTCAGAGACGATAGCTCATCTGCATCATCATATTCTCAGTCCAGCAGTGACAATGTGGTGTTTAAACTCTCCAGCAGCACTGCTGGGTCTGGTCCACTCACACCAGCACCACGTCAGTGTCACTGCAGTGCTTGAGAATGATCCACCACCCACATAATACCTGCTCCTTGGCTGTCCTTTGGGGGTCCTGACCAAAGTGCTACACAGTGCTCCTACATGGAGCTAATGCTAATAGACATTGAGTGTTGATACAAACTAGGCATACCTAATAAAGTTCATGGTGACCACTCTCTGAACTGTAAGTACGATTTCTCCAGTAAGTACCAGTCAAAAGTTTAGACACGGCTACTCATGGAAGGTTCTCCGTTTGATTCCTAATGCTTTAAATTAAAGGTGAACACAACTATGAAATAGCTCTCATGCAATTATACAGTCCACCTTAAAAACCCTCAAACCAGCTTCCTTAGCCTGCAGTGGAGGCTGATACCACAAGGGCTTTTCCTAAGCAGGTTTGGTCTGTCCTTCATGAATATTAACTAAACTGAAAGAGGAAGTGGAGCTTCTAAACAATATCTGTGTGTCTTAAAGACTCTACAGGCTTACTCTTAACACTTCCAACTGCTGAGAGTCTGAAATAATACATGCCCTGATATACCACATACTCCTGATGTGGCCGAAACTGTGGTACATCAGGAGTGTATGTGGTGTATCAGGATATGGACCGGTTCGGACTCTCATCAGTTGGAGCTGGTAGCTGTAACCCTGTGGAGTCTTTATGGTTCAGCCAACTACATCCATTTGGGTTAAGTGTTGACTAGTACCGTATTTTTATCATGAATTATTAAATATGGCTGTTTGCTAAACGTGTTAAGATGCAGATGATTTTTAGGAACTAAAATATAGCCATTGTCTGGAAGAAAGCACATACAGGGGTTGGACAATGAAAGTGAAACACCTGGTTTTAGACCACAATCATTTATTAGTATGGTGTAGGGCCTCCTTTTGCGGCCAATACAGCGTCAGTTGGTCTTGGGAATGACATATACGAGTCCTGCACAGTGGTCAGAGGGAGTTTAAGCCATTCTTCTTGCAGGATAGTGGCCAGGTCACTACGTGATGCTGGTGGAGGTTCGTCCTTCTTGGTGGTATGCTGACATTACCCTGGATACCGTGGCTCTTGATACATCACAAAGACTTGCTGTCTTGGTCACAGATGCGCCAGCAAGACGTGCACCAACAGTCTGTCCTCTTTTGAGCTCTGGTATGTCACCCATAATGCTGTGTGCATTGCAGTATTTTGAGCAGAACTGTGCTCTTACCTGCTAACTGAACCTTCACACTCTGCTCTTACTGGTGCAATGTGCAATTAATGAAGATTGGCCACCAGGCTGGTCCAATTTAGCCATGAGACCACCCACACTAAAATGACAGGTGTTTCAGTTTCATTGTCCAACCCCTGTATGTCTGTGTTTATTTTTGAGAAAATTTGAAGTTGGCTGTCGCTCTTCATACTGTGTATACATTTCATGATGAAGGGGGCAAAAGAAATGGCCCAAAACATCTGGGACTTTTAATCCGGGACATTAAAAGCACCAAGTTTATTTTTGTTTGTTTGTTTGTTTGCTGTATCCAATGCGCATGAATCCAAATCACATGCAGTGTTTGGTCAAGCCATCCATTCGGGGTGAATACCAGCTTAGCATGATCACGGCAGGGTTGGAGCAGGTTCTAAAGGCTAGTTGGAGAAGACTAATTAAAGCTGGACTGGGTTTTCAAGCAGGGTCACGGATCCTAAGTGAAACTGGGGTCATTATGCAGACAGCAGTCTAAGATTAGCAGCCTCCTGTTTACAGTCATCACAGAAGCTGATCCTGAATCAGCAGTTTTACTTCAGCTGTGTCTGTGTGCATGTGAATACAGTCCTAGGACCTGGGGTAAGCTTTTGCTAAGTTCAGCAGACTCTGATATGTGGATATGCGTAGATACTGCCACCACCATGCTTCGCTGTAGAGTTTTCCTAATGCGTGAACTTTAGCCAAAGAGCTCCACCTTTTCTACGCCCCATTTGGGTCACTCTCGTCCTTTCAGGTAAGCCTTTCTGGAGTAATGGCTTCCTTCATGCCGCTGTCCTTAAGACCTCATGGTGCTCTGGGCCCTTGCTCTATTTTCACCCCCTGAACTCTATGCTGCCTTTAAAGTGACTGTTAGCCTATATGTGGTTTCTGTCGTGAGCTATACAGACAAGTTCACACCATGGGGTGTTGGGACAGTACACACCACCAGAACTGGCATAGCAGAGGCTTAAAAAGTCTGTGGTGTTGGTTATTCTTCGTGGTGCTGGACTGTGCTGGGCGGCAGGTCTTCCCTGCTGCTGTGTTCCATGAAGGAGCATTCAACACTGCCTAGTCCTCAAAGACCAGTGGCAAAGGAGATATGCACCTGGCTGAGGATTGGAAAGAGAAGGCGGCATGGCAAGACAGGCAGTCAGAGCAGGGGATGACGAAGCTCGACAGTGGAGGATGGCTTATGTGACAGTTGCTGGCAGTCTGGCCTCAAGTGGTTGGTCAGGCTCGAGTGGCACTGGCCCAGGTTCTCGCTGGCGTTGTCCACACACCGAGCAGCAGAGAAAGTGGAGAGCAGCTCATGCTGCTTTCCCTGCTCCCTGTAGCGCAAGCATTGGCCCCACAGGCAGTGACGAGATCTGCTGCACTGGGGAGGAGTGCACAGCTTGCGGTTTCTTGGCTCCCATGTTTTCAGGGACTCATCAGCCTGCGATTGTGGCCATTAGGTAGCGCTGAGCAGTGGGTCTTCCCTCCTGCCGTGTACTCCTGCTTCATGTATCACTACTATAGTACGTCTCATATGTGGCACTACTGGTCCTCTTCTGTCTTCGGTTAAAATGTGCTTTGTGCTTTCCTTAATGGGCTTTTCAGGTGAACAGAAATGGTCTCGGAGTTTTATACCGTGCTGTGTTTAAGTGGAGAATCCTGGCACACATGGACAAACCCAGCCAGCCAGTGCTGCAGTGAAGCTGTGTTGTGAAAGCTGCTGAAAGCTCACACCTGTTTACAAAGCAGCTCAGTTCCTCAAACTTATCTGCATCCTCATGTCTCTCTCTGGACTGTCTCTGCTTCCCCCTGTGTGTGTGTGTGTGTGTGTGTGTGTGTGTGTGTGTGTGTTCTTGTAGTGCTATATTAATGAGGACCACATATCCTCAAGTTCAGGACAATATGACATTTTGGTAAAGTGAGGACGTTTTTGGAAGGCTAGGGTTAGGTTTTGATTTGGATAAGTTTAGGATTAGGTTTAGGTTTTAGATAATAAGGTTAAGTTTAAGGTTGGGTTTAGGTTTTAACACTAAGGTTAAGTTTAGGGTTATGTTTCAGTTTGGATACTGAGGTTACAGTTAGGTTTAGGTCTGGATACTGAGGTTACAGTTAGGTTTAGGTCTGGATACTGAGGTTACAGTTAGGTTTAGGTCTGGATACTGAGGTTACAGTTAGGTTTAGGTCTGGATACTGAGGTTACAGTTGGGATTAGGTCTGGATACTGAGGTTACAGTTAGGTTTAGGTCTGGATACTGAGTTTACAGTTAGGTTTAGGTCTGGATACTGAGGTTACAGTTGGGATTAGGTCTGGATACTGAGGTTACAGTTAGGCTTAGGTCTGGATACTGAGGTTACAGTTAGGTTTAGGTCTGGATACTGAGGTTACAGTTGGGATTAGGTCTGGATACTGAGTTTACAGTTAGGATTAGGTCTGGATACTGAGTTTACAGTTAGGATTAGGTCTGGATACTGAGGTTACAGTTGGGATTAGGTCTGGATACTGAGGTTACAGTTAGGCTTAGGTCTGGATACTGAGGTTACAGTTAGGTTTAGGTCTGGATACTGAGGTTACAGTTGGGATTAGGTCTGGATACTGAGGTTACAGTTGGGATTAGGTCTGGATACTGAGGTTACAGTTAGGCTCAGGTCTGGATACTGAGGTTACAGTTAGGTTTAGGTCTGGATACTGAGTTTACAGTTAGGTTTAGGTCTGGATACTGAGTTTACAGTTAGGATTAGGTCTGGATACTGAGGTTACAGTTAGGTTTAGGTCTGGATACTGAGGTTACAGTTAGGCTTAGGTCTGGATACTGAGGTTACAGTTGGGATTAGGTCTGGATACTGAGGTTACAGTTGGGATTAGGTCTGGATACTGAGTTTACAGTTAGGATTAGGTCTGGATACTGAGTTTACAGTTAGGTTTAGGTCTGGATACTGAGGTTACAGTTGGGATTAGGTCTGGATACTGAGGTTACAGTTAGGCTTAGGTCTGGATACTGAGGTTACAGTTAGGTTTAGGTCTGGATACTGAGGTTACAGTTGGGATTAGGTCTGGATACTGAGTTTACAGTTAGGATTAGGTCTGGATACTGAGGTTACAGTTGGGATTAGGTCTGGATACTGAGGTTACAGTTAGGCTTAGGTCTGGATACTGAGGTTACAGTTAGGTTTAGGTCTGGATACTGAGGTTACAGTTGGGATTAGGTCTGGATACTGAGGTTACAGTTGGGATTAGGTCTGGATACTGAGTTTACAGTAAGGATTAGGTCTGGATACTGAGGTTACAGTTAGGCTCAGGTCTGGATACTGAGGTTACAGTTAGGTTTAGGTCTGGATACTGAGTTTACAGTTAGGCTTAGGTCTGGATACTGAGTTTACAGTTAGGATTAGGTCTGGATACTGAGTTTACAGTTAGGATTAGGTCTGGATACTGAGGTTACAGTTAGGTTTAGGTCTGGATACTGAGTTTACAGTTAGGATTAGGTCTGGATACTGAGTTTACAGTTAGGATTAGGTCTGGATACTGAGGTTACAGCTAGGTTTAAGTCTGGATACTGAGGTTACAGTTAGGTTTAGGTCTGGATACTGAGGTTACAGTTAGGTTTAGGTCTGGATACTGAGGTTACGGTTAAGATTAGGTCTGGATACTGAGGTTACAGTTAGGATTAGGTCTGGATACTGAGGTTACAGTTAGGTTTAAGTCTGGATACTGAGGTTACAGTTAGGTTTAGGTCTGGATACTGAGGTTACAGTTAGGTTTAGGTCTGGATACTGAGGTTACAGTTGGGATTAGGTCTGGATACTGAGTTTACAGTTAGGATTAGGTCTGGATACTGAGGTTACAGTTAGGCTCAGGTCTGGATACTGAGGTTACAGTTAGGTTTAGGTCTGGATACTGAGGTTACAGTTGGGATTAGGTCTGGATACTGAGGTTACAGTTGGGATTAGGTCTGGATACTGAGTTTACAGTTAGGATTAGGTCTGGATACTGAGTTTACAGTTAGGATTAGGTCTGGATACTGAGGTTACAGTTAGGCTCAGGTCTGGATACTGAGGTTACAGTTAGGTTTAGGTCTGGATACTGAGGTTACAGTTGGGATTAGGTCTGGATACTGAGGTTACAGTTGGGATTAGGTCTGGATACTGAGTTTACAGTTAGGATTAGGTCTGGATACTGAGTTTACAGTTAGGATTAGGTCTGGATACTGAGGTTACAGTTAGGCTCAGGTCTGGATACTGAGGTTACAGTTAGGTTTAGGTCTGGATACTGAGTTTACAGTTAGGCTTAGGTCTGGATACTGAGTTTACAGTTAGGATTAGGTCTGGATACTGAGTTTACAGTTAGGATTAGGTCTGGATACTGAGGTTACAGTTAGGTTTAGGTCTGGATACTGAGTTTACAGTTAGGATTAGGTCTGGATACTGAGGTTACAGTTAGGATTAGGTCTGGATACTGAGGTTACAGCTAGGTTTAGGTCTGGATACTGAGGTTACAGTTAGGTTTAGGTCTGGATACTAAGGTTACAGTTAGGTTTAGGTCTGGATACTGAGGTTACGGTTAAGATTAGGTCTGGATACTGAGGTTACAGTTAGGTTTAGGTCTGGATACTGAGGTTACAGTTAGGTTTAAGTCTGGATACTGAGGTTACAGTTAGGTTTAGGTCTGGATACTGAGGTTACAGTTAGGTTTAGGTCTGGATACTGGTTTTAATACTGTGGTTAAGGTTAGGTTTGGGTTTGAATACTATGGTTAGGGTTAGGCTTAGGTTCTAATACTGATGTTAATGTTAGGGTTAAGTGTAGGTGCAGTTGTATTTAGCTACAGTAATACAAAACAAAAATCAGTAGACGTCCTTACAAATATAGTAAGACAAGCACGTGTGTGTTCGTTTAGCGTGTGTGTGTGTGTGTGTGTGTGTGTGTGTGTGTGTGTGTGTGTGTGTGTGTGTGTGTGTGTGTGTGTTTGCGCGCGCGCCCTCGCGCGCGTGTTAGTTTTAGCCTTGGCTCTTCCTAGAGGGGCCGACTGGGACATGAAACCCGGAACTGCGACGAAGCGGACAGAAATATTCCCCACTAAAACTCTGGGGACTGTAATGTAACTCGCTCGGAGAGGCTGCAGAACTCAAACGCACTACCACTACAACTCCTCCGTGTTTCTACCAGAGGAGGTCAGATGTGAAGAAGCTCCACCGCCGAGAAAAGCCCAGCAGGTAGGAACCAAAGCGGCGGAGAGACTGGAGAAAGTTTAGCTCGGCGCCGGAGAAGAGCGGAGCGGCTGCGTGTGGGACACGGCTCTAACCCGCCTGGGTGAGACTAGATCTTCTAAAACTCGCTTAAATGTGGTGTTTTGCGGGGTTTTGCGGTTTTTGTCCGCCCTTTGGTTTTCAGGGTGTTCTGGAAGCGAGTTCAGAAGCGGGTCAGGCTAGGAGGCAGGCTAGCCGGAGGTTAGGAGCAGGAGTAGGAGCACAGAAGGAGACCGTGGAGTGAAAAATCTGAGGAGTTCATTCAAGCAAGTTAAACAGAGACTTTAACTGTAGTTAGGATCTGTTAAAACGACTTGTTCATGCGGGTTTTTGATAGTAACCTTAAATAAACGGTTAAGATTCTTTAATATGTCCCCCATTAGAATATATGCAATATAAGATACAAATATTGTTGTTCAATTTGTAGTAGTTATGGTAACAAAGCGCGCGCGCGTATGTATGTATGTATGTATGTATGTATATATATATATATATATACATGTATGTGTGTGTGTATATGTGTATGTGTGTGTGTATATGTATGTATGTGTGTGTGTGTGTCTGTCTATCTGTCTATATGTGTGTCTATAAAATATAGAAATATAGAAATGAGGTTTTGTGCTAACAGCATTCTAATCTAGTTATAGTTGTAGATGTAGATATTGGTGTAGGTGTAGATATTGGTGTAGGTGTAGCTATATAGATAAAGTAATCTCCATTTTTGTCATTATCATTTCAGATATAAAAGGTGTATGTATGTATGTATATCATCGCTGTCCAAAGAAAAACAAGTATCTCCAAAATGGCAAATTTACAGGAGAGGCCAAAAACCTCATTCAATTTTAATGCAAGTCAATGGAACCAGACATCTTTCCAAACACTTTTGGGCCACATCTGTTGGTCCATTCATCATGCAATTCTCACACAGTGTAAACAGCTGATGTGTTCAAATGACGTATAAAAGTCAAAATGGACAAAATTGGAGATACATGTTTTTCATTGGACGGCGATGATATGTAGATAGGGAGAGAGAGATAAGGTGTGCATGTATTTTTGTTATTATATCTACTATAAAGTGTACTGAAATTATTTACTACTTAATTAAATTGAAACCTCTAACTAGCTTTTTTTTTTTTAGTGTTGTGGGTAAACTTGAAGCTCGTAAACTTGTACTAGGCTTTTAACAGCTTAGATTTTTATTAAAAATAATTATTACTTCAGCTAGGTAAGGATGAATAACTGGTTTGGTAAATGTAATCATGCAATGAATTAAACCCTATTAAATATAATACTATTATAATACAATGCAAAACATATATATAAAGCTGAGCTATTGTCTACAACCAAATTTGAAGACTTGAATTCTGTATTTACGAGATATCGATCTCGTCTATATCTGTATCTAACTACTGTTGGCACAAAGCCTTGTTTCTCTGTTTTGGTCTTTTTGTGGTTTTTGAGATAAGGACGTCATTTAAAATTAAAAAAAATAATAAAAAAGGGAACTAACCTGAGACTTGCATGATGCCATTTTTCTGATATCAGTATGAAAGCCTTTCAGCCCATGTCTTAACATCTACAGAGCTAAAATGGGCTGTATTAAATTTAAACAGGTCACTCCAGGTCACAGCGCATGTATATCAGGCTATCACGATCATCTGAACAGCCCCACATCTAACAGCATCACATCACACGGCGAGCGCAGTTTCAGGAGTCGTTACAGGATGTTTCTTCCCTCCAGCATCCGACCTAATCTATTCCTACTGATGTCGTCCTGATAGCGACACCCATCAGTGCCGTCTCTAGAGCTCGGCCTCAGTGGAAGGGTGTGGCGGGGTTACCGAGTGACTTCAGAGATTCCAAACGGGAGGAAGTTTGCTGATGTGTGACTAATAGAGAAGGTTTTGGGGAACATATATAATTCAGATGATTTATTTTTAAACGTAATTGTTTGAAAGTGAGGGCCCAGTGCATACATCTTTAGTGACCTTTGGCCTTATAGGAGTTTCTTCTTATACGTTGAGTGAACTGCGTAAAATGTCTCAGGAACTGGGAAGGGAAAAATATCTGTATCTGAAAATTGGGTTTAAGTTTTTGACAATGCTCAAGCTAAACTGAGTATCCATAGCTTGAAATCCATCTAGTCACAGCAGGGGGTCTCCACCCTGGTCCTGTAGGGACCCCTGTCCCGCATATTTTAGTGTTTGTTTTGCTCCCAACACACCTGATCCACCGAACCAGCTAATGAACAAGCCCTTACTGAGTTGAAGTGGGCGTGTTCAGGCAGGAGAACACTAAAACGTGGACCAGGGTTGGGAACGATTGCCTGAAGCACTTAACCCATTATAGATGCTTAGGATGTTTTGTGCAAGTGGCCACAGGCCTGTCTTTTTTTTTGAAAGACCAGCATGCGCACTGTTCCTTGCTTTAGGCTTTAGCGCTAAATGTAGCACCAGTAAGTTTTGGCTGTGTTGTTATGCTCACTGTACATGGTTGTTAAGGTTGATTATGGTAACCCGTCTGCAGGCTGGCCATGAGCTCCATGTTTCTAGAAGGTTAAATGAATCTACATGTACACCTTTTGTTTATTATGCTATATTTAAAAATGTCAATCTTCAAAATTCTAGATTTGTCCATAAGAGTGATTTAAAGGGTCCTGCGTTTATTATGTACATTCCTCCAATGGGGTCCACTTATGTGAGGGTTTATATTAGGTCTGCACAATGGTGTGAGAGTGTGTGAGAGTGTGTGAGAGTGTGTGAGAGTGTGTGAGAGTGTGAGAGTGAGAGTGTGTGCGTGAGAGAGTGAGAGTGTGTGCGTGAGAGAGTGAGAGTGTGTGCGTGAGAGAGTGAGAGTGTGTGAGTGTGAGAGAGAGAGAGAGAGTGTGAGTGTGTGCGTGGGTGTGTGCGTGCGTGAGTGTGAATGTGAGAGAAAGTGAGAGTGAGAGTGAGTGTGTGTGTGTGTGAGTGTGAGTGTGTGTGTGTGTGTGTGTGTGAGTGTGAGAGTGTGTGTGTGTGTGAGTGTGTGAGTGTGAGAGTGAGTGTGTGTGTGTGTGTGAGTGAGTGTGTGTGTGTGTGAGAGTGAGTGTGTGTATGTGAGAGAGAGAGAGAGTGAGAGTGTGAGAGAGAGTGCGTGAGTGTGTGTGTGCGTGAGTGTGTGAGAGAGAGTGTGAGTGTGTGAGAGAGAGTGTGAGTGTGTGAGAGAGAGTGTGAGTGTGTGAGAGAGAGTGTGAGTGTAGTTGCAGCCCTAGTTTATATACCAGCTGCAGGTCCTTTGTATTTGTCCCATTGTCCACGCATCTTTATCCGTTCGAGTTTAACAGGCCGATATGCTCAGTAATGCTCAGTTTGCTCAATGCGGATATGAACACAGACAGAACCATCCGTCTGTCCACAGCAGTCTTTTCGTTCATGTTTGTGCAAGTCTCTACCCGATGTGAAACAGAAACTGGTTTGGACTACACACGCGCTGTGTGGATGGTTATTGGTTGTGTAATCGGTTATGATTGTTGCTATTAAATTTATCGGCTTTCTGTCGGTATGAATAAATTCTCAGCTGGCTCAGATAACTGTAACAAACACCCTGGAACCGTGCTCATGGTTATTTAGTAAGGGTGGAGGTGGAGTGACACCAGGTCTTCTAGACGTGTGACAGCAAACCATTCGTCTTGGTGCTGACCACGGTGCCTCCACACACGGTTTTGTTGGTCGTCTCCACCAAGACTAAAGCGGGACTCGTCACTGAAGATGACCCGCTGCCATTCTGAGTCACTCCATGACAGTCTGGCACCACACCACTGCAGTCTTTGGCGACGTTGATGTGGTGTTAAGGACAGTCATCATAACGGTCTGTGTGCATGTAGTCCTGCGTGGTGCAGGCGTCTGCCAATGGTGCTGGGACAAACGCTCATGGAGGACTCATGGAGGCATCACTGCTCGCTGAATATCGCATGGCGGTGCATGAAATTATTAGCATGTCTCACACTGTCAAATCTTTTGATGTTGAGTTTATGGTCCCTAACTAAAAGGTTACCCTCAGTCGAGCAGCTCAGGACAGCTTTGACCAGCAACTTTGGACCAGAAGTGTATTTAATCTTTAGCTCTTGCCCCAAATCAGCTTTCCACTTCTTGTAAGGCTTAGGCATTTTGCAAGAGTGGCCCATAGAGCTGAAGACAAGCCTGGGCTGTGTGTGTGTGTGTGTGTGTGTGTGTGTGTGTGTGTGTGTGTGTGTGTGTGTGTGTGTGCGCGCGCGTGTTTCCCCCTGCTTTATTCCCAGCATGCCTCTGCATGCTCTGAGCTCTGCGACTCACACTCAATCCCCCACTTCTATTATGCTATGTTTGTGCAGGGCCTGAGCGGGAGTCTTTTTTTGGGACGTGAGTTTGCGGTGTTGTTGCTTCTCTGTGTGCTCTGCGTGCTGGTGACAGCATGGTGGGATGTGTCTGCAGTTTCACAGTCATATACAGGGTTCCCTCTCTGATCAACCTCACTCTCAAAAAGCCTAAACAGCACATGTGCAAGCCCAGCACTCGTATGCGTGCGGGGCACGAAGACCACCACCAGCCCCACAGTTCTCTCACCGCACATAAAGGCAAAGCCTGTGCCATTTTTTTTAACCATGCCCCAGTTACAGGTTTCCACCTCTGCTTGCCAGTAACGGCTGAGCTGAGAAGCGTTTAGGGGGCTGAACGATTAAAGGAGAGGCAGATTTGTCCTCACAGTTCTTTGGTGGAGGCAACATTTGAACATTGTTCGAGTTTGACAGTGTGAGCAAATGTTTCAAGTTTCACACTTGGCCGTGCATTGCAGAGGCTTTCTGCAAGCAGTGATGCCCTCCATGAGTCATCCCGGTAGTACCAGCACCGTTGGAGGAAGGCTGAACGACGCAGGACTACAAGCCAATGTCAGGATTGTTTGCAGTGGCGTTGATAGTCTGAAGGCCTCTGGAGGCTGCCTTCCAGAAGTAATTGCATGAAATGGTTCTGAATAATGAGTAACCTGTGATTGAAACGTACCTTATAGCATGTAATACCACTAGTAACAGCTGTGATTGGGTTGGGCATATGCTGGACAAGTTTCTGGGATGTAGGCAACATCAGTGTTCAAAAACTCTTACATCATTGCACAGTAGATTTGGTGGATGCCTTTCCTAGCACAATTCCGAGGACAATTTCCTATAGACTGGGATTTGTGCCACTGCTGGTAAACTACTCTATGGTCTTTACCATGCGCGAATACATTCACTCATTATAGTCAATCAATAACATCTGCTTTGGAGCCCTTTTCTTGGTGAGCTTATCATATCAGTACTTAGGTAATCGTTTGGCCAAAGCTGAAATGGAAAACAAACCGTAATATGGCATAACTGAGTCATGTTGTTTTCTATGTATTTCCTCCTTCAGGGAGGTTGTTTGGCAGTGTGGGCGTGGTGTTATTTAGATGGCTGGTTAAGAAAAGTCCATTCAGATAAATGTGTTCTTGACAGGTCAGTTGTTTAAGAGAGTGGAAAAAGGCAGTATAGATCTGGTGGCAGAGACTTAAGGTCGAGGTATCAGTATTGGTATCGGCTGTGAAAAAGTAGGATCGGGCCACCCCTAGGTTTAAGCTTGGGTGGTAAAGCCTTTTTTTAGGAATGTCAGTCCTGGCAGATGGGAATGTATAGCTGTTACAAAGCAAAATAGAGACAAAAGAGAAGAATTCCTCCACAATTTACCATCTTACCATCATTGTTAGCTTTACTGAGAGGACACGTGCAGGTTCACTGGAGGTTTTGGACTGTTAATGAAAGTGGCTATATTGGCATTGGAGATGTGGCAATGGTAACCTAAAGCCCCAGGTAACCTGAGCCCAATGTTAAGTCTGTCCAAACAGCAGTGAGTCATTCCAAATGGACAGTCCTCATCTTCAGGGTTATGTAATCTGGCTAACTGAGAAGTCCTGCTTTGTGGAATCGCCCCTCAGTTCCCATCACACCCATTGTTTTGACATCAGAGATGGTTTATCTGCACTGAAGCATTTTATATCTGAACACTGAATAACTTTATTTACAGATGAACAGGTGATTTGTGCAGAAACGTAGAATTCCCCTTTACCCTGTTCCAGTGTGGCTCATTGGTAGTAAATGAAGTGTACCTTTAAATCTCCTTTAGGGTACACGGTTTTACTTGTGTTGCACCTGTAAGGGGACAGTTACATTACTCATCAGGGCACTGCTAGGTACGATGTGGGCCTATGCATCATTGTTTTTAATAAAGGTATGTAATTAAATTATTAATTATTAACAATTAAATTTGTTTTAAATGACCATCCACTGGAAGTTCGGATTGTGCAGCCTGAAATGGTTTTCTATGATGTCTTCTATGCCACCTTTTATTTTATTCAGTGTTTATCTTTTTTTTTTTTTGAGATCTACTAGAAGAGATTTCCTTTCTTTGGTTTTCCCAAAGACACACAAGCCCCGCCTACCGATTAGCCCAGTGTGCTCTGATTGGTCAGCTTGCCTACATTGTTCTGATGGGCCAACTGCTAGAGCAGCCTCCTGCAGCCCACACACCACTCACTGTGGGCAACTGTAAGAGTTCAGTCGTTTGAGGTTAAGGCCAGTGTTGGGGGTAGTGGAGTAAGTTGTTTCAGTACAGTACTGGTTGGTTTTTTCCTGCAGTGAAGTGAATCCTCATCATCACGCTACAGTAACTGACTTTATGATGGAGCTTGCTGATATTCCTCTAAGAGAGCAGTATGATGACTGATGCATTTGCATCACCCCTTTTGGCCTGTTGACTACGTGCCACCAGGGGACGCACCGTAAGCTTGGCAAACAATCCGTCAAAGCATCTAATTATTGCAGTGTGATGGATAAAGACACATTTTGAGTTGGCATTTTCATTTTGATAATGTTTTTATTAATTAAACATTTTTGTCTAGTACTAAAGTACTCTCCTCTCTCCTTTTTATCTGTTATCTGTTCTTTTATCTATTGTACATTCATCATAACAATATAATTGCCCCCAGAAGGAATCAACTGACAGATATTAATCATGGTAGATGGGTTTGATTTTGTGAGACATGCTAATGATTCAACTTTCACGCTCAGCCTGTACCTCACTGACATTCGGCGAGCAGTGATGCCGTCCAGGAGTCATCCTGTTAGTGCAGTACCGTCGGCAGACGACTGCACCACGCAGGACTACATGCACCCAGAGTGTTACGACAACTGCCCTTAACACCACGTCACCAAAGACTGCAGTGGTGTCGTGCCTGACTGTCATGTAGTGGCTCAGAATGGCAGCAGGTCATCTTCAGTGATCCCACTTGGAGACGACCAACCAATGGAGGCACCGTGGTCAGCACCAAGATGAACGGTTTGTCTCATGTTCAGAAGGCCTGGTGTCACTCCACCTCCACCCCTACCGCACCATCTGCAGGAACTGTGTGAGAATGTTCAAGCTGCATGGGATGGATTATCACAGGACACCATTAGGAACCTGTAAAACTCCATGCTGAGACGTCTGGCATGTTGGGTTAGCAAACATGGCGGCCCAACACCATACTGAGAGACTCTACTTCTGTATGTGTAGCTCAGTAAATCTTGATCATATCAGTCTAAATTTATCGTCAGTTATTCTTCCTGGTGACCTTTATCTTCCTTCCACCAGCACTGCAGTCCCACACTTCCTTCTGAGTGCAGCTGTTCTTTTGATGATGAGTTTTTATTAATAATAATATTAACTGATATTGACTTTGAAATCTTTCTATCATACAGAGCTGTTGTTTTTCCTTGTACAGCTGCTGCGGACGTCTGTGTTTTAGAGAGACGTAGTTAGAGTACTCTGTAATGAACCGCTTTTACTAGCCCTACACTGGTTAACGCCAATCATTCAGTAACCAGCGTGCACACAAACACCCAACCACACGTCTCTCTTTCTCTGACGGAGCCTGTTTGGGAACGGCGAGGCAGACGCTGAGGGTTAGCTGGCTCTCTCTGCACATATGGAAGCACTTGAGTCTGTTAAACAATTCAGCAGAAGCTTCTGTTAATAAAAACACTGTCGCTGTGCGTGCGTGCGTCTGCAGGCAGAGGAAGAGCTTCGGCTTCTAAACCAGCCGCAGTATCTCCTAGATAGCCTTCAGGTTTCAGATGAGCCAAGCAAGCAAGTTCTCCATAAAAAGAGGAAGACCCAGGCTGCGGAGTGATTGTGAAAGTAGGAGCGTACAATAAGCAGCCCTCTGCGGCTCTGTTCTCATGAGCGTCTGCTTTTAGTTTATAGGAAACGCTCTGGTTTTTTAATGGAACCGAGCGGAAGAACTTAATACACCCCCACCCCATTTCTCCCCCACACTCCCCCACTCCAAGTTGCCTCAGCCCTCACATCACACAGCAACAGCCCTGTAGTTGGGTGTAAGGCGTGGCCTGGGAATGGCATGCGGGGCTTATGCTGCTTTCTGCAGCTCCTGTTGACCCCTTTGGCCTGCTTCTCGAAGGCTCTCGGTGTGCAAACGTTTCACAAAAGTCGTGTGCAATTCCGGAATATCAGCAGTAAGTTTCCATCCGCTACTGTTATGCGAAGAGACTTTACATAAGGGCTGAGATCTGACCGCCACCCCAACACTGTCCATCTTTGAAAGCTGAAGTTGGCTCGTTATTTGAATTTCCCATTCCATCTTAAATGGTAGCAGAATGTAACATTTAAGGTGGAACAGGAAATTCACATAAGAAACCGACTTCTGTCTCGTTTCACTCTGCATCGGGGAATACAGATGTACTGGTCAGTTTTGGGATCCACTGTTCAGAGCCATTTCCCAGGAAGTGGATGGGAAAACTCGCTGTTGAAGCCTTCCTGATCCATGTTTGAGCTTAGAGACTCGGAGCAAGTCAACCTGTGCATTTGTGTGTTGAGCTGTTGGCCTAAACTGCTTTAGGCTTGTTTAAGGATGAGCGTTATTCCCGCCAGTGGTTTGGTTCTTTGGAAAGGGAATGAAGAGTGCCATCATCCCTCTGGATGATTTCTTCACATTGTCCACCATTTCTGTTGCCGTTGCTCCATTGCGGTTGTGTATAAACCTGGCGAGTGCAGTTAAGTGAGAGTTTATGGATGTCAGTTCAATGTACTGAACTCTCTTTATCCACCTATGCTAATGTAAATACAGTTTTCCATTCTATGGCACCTTTACCCCAATAATGGGAGTGCATGCAGTATTCCGTTTGCAGTGTAAGCATATGATTAGCAAAGCTAACTACAGTGGTAAACGAATGTGATCTGCTCAGACAACCAGACGATTATGTAATTGCCATAACAGACATACCAGACAGCCTTCGTTTTTGCTCTACCCCTGTCCAGAGAAAAAATATGGACCATCTGGGATTCCCTGAGGGAACCAGGAGGGGTTCTTCTCCAGCATTGCTCTGAGGAGTCCCTCTTTAAGTCTGGAAACGCTGCAGCTCCAGTCGAGAATACGCTCTGTCGTTGTTTTTCACTTTGACAGTTGATGCGTCTTAAAGGCCTTTTGATTTCCTGCCCGGAATATTTTGGAATGTGCATCCTTTTTCCTGTTCTCCATTCTACTTGTCAATCAAAACCCCTCTCTGTCTCTCTATCCCATAGTTTAGGAGGACAGGCCTTAGCGTTTGAAAATGCCGCAGCAGAAGGACATAGTGAAGATTGCCATTCAGATGCCGGGGGCGTACCCCCAGCTCATCCAGCTAGATCAGGTAAGCCTCTACATGCTCTTTCTCTTGTGAACCACTCGGCAACTGTCCAGAAGATGCATAATAGAAACACGATGCCGAACCAGGAAAACAGCTGGCGAGTTTGTCCTTTCCCACACTTGACGATCCAGCCTGTAGAATCACTGCTTAGAATTTAGAGTAGCTTCAGGATTCAAGACTGTTCTGCCTCAATCTGCCCTCATTTGTTTTTGGAATGAGGATGAGGAAGTGGCATTAGTGCTTAAGAATGACTAAGCAGCTGGTTATGATCTGTTTCCTTGAAATCGGTCTGAAATGAACACAGATTCCTTTTTTTAACTCGTTAGTTCATTTCTCTGGTCATATTAAACTCGATTCGTCATCTAATACAATTCCAAAGAAGGTTTTCCGGCATGCTATTGGTACAGTACCAGACATAAGTTTAGAGACAGCTACCCATAGTAGGTTCTTCTTATGTTTATCTAAATGCTTTACTATAGAATAAAAGTGAAGACATCAAACTATAAAATAGCACTCATGGAATTATGCAGTCCACCTTAAACACCTCCAGAATGGACCTTCACAGGAGGATGGACCAGCTTTCCTAACCTGCAGTGGAGCTGATAGAACAAGGTTTATTACTAAGCAGGTTTGGAGCGATTCTATTGGTCGGTTCTGGAATATTCACTAAGCGGAAAGGAGAACTAGAGCTTTTACACTGTGCAGAAAACGAGATGCATTTTTTTTGAGCAACTAAATATATATTAGAGGATATGACAGAAATATAGTACTGTGATACTTCAGGGGTGTATCTAGTATATCAGGATACGTATGCCTCAGTTGTAGCTGTTCAGTGTGAGCCTGTAGAGTCTTTAAGATCACCAACACCATCCATTTAGTTGGGTGTGTCTAAACCTTTGACTGGTAGTGTATTTAACTTCACATGTCATGGAGAGTAAATACTCAGCCAGATCAGAGACACTCCCCGGCACTGTGAATCTCTTTCACTTGGCAGTGAATCACAGTGCGGAAGGAAAGTGCTCTGGCGAAGTCTGTCTTGCATGATGGAGAAGTTTTGGTGATGGGAATAAACTGGTGAGAATAAGGGACGTTCCTAGACGTAACTGTGGAGAGGGGTTACTTGGTTGACGTGGAGTTTCCCCGGGTTGCTGAGGGATGTTAATGAATATTGCGATGCTGAATCCGTCACAGCCACAGTAAGTTTTACACTGTGAGACAGACAATACTCCAGTTGAAGTGCATTCGGCATGACTACACCTGCCTGCTGCGTGTAAAAACCGATAGCAGGAAATGAGTAGTCTCAAGCGTTATAATAACCGCACACTAACATCTCACACTGCGTGTGTGTTTGGACTGTATATGGAAGGCATGTGGCACATGCCTACACCACCCTGAACCCCTGACACAGTATTTATATCACCCGTCTGCCATTGATCTATAAACGAATTCATGCTTTCATTTATATTCATCCGTCAGCTTTTGTCATGCCGGTGTACATGCATGCCAATAGGCCAGCTCTTACGGGCATTACAGGCCAGTTTGAACACGCTTGGTCAGTATACATGTCTGTGAAAATAAGTTAGCACTTCCACTGCGTTCACAGTTTTCTGCGAATATTTGTGCACAACCTCTTCAAATTGCTCACTGTAATATATAAAATATATAGTAGGGAGGCACCAAAATCATTTATTATTTTTTATTTATAAATCAAAATACAACATTTGGCTGACGGCTGAACACGGAACACGTATTTACAGTTTTTCGTTACTTTAGCCACTTTTTTCACCATATATTAAATACAGGGGTTGGACAATGAAACTGAAACACCTGTCATTTTAGTGTGGGAGGTCTCATGGCTAAATTGGACCAGCCTGGTGGCCAATCTTCATTAACTGCACATTGCACCAGTAAGAGCAGAGTTTGAAGGTTCAGTTAGCAGGTAAGAGCACAGTTCTGCTCAAAATACTGCAATGCACACAACATTATGGGTGACATACCAGAGTTCAAAGAGGACAAACTGTTGGTGCACGTCTTGCTGGCGCATCTGTGACCAAGACAGCAAGTCTTTGTGATGTATCCAGGGTAATGTCAGCATACCACCAAGAAGGACGAACCTCCACCAGCATCACGTAGTGACCTGGCCACTATCCTGCAAGAAGAATGGCTTAAACTCCCTCTGACCACTGTGCAGGACGCAGTATATGTCATTCCCAAGACCAACTGACGCTGTATTGGCCGCAAAAGGAGGCCCTACACCATACTAATAAATGACTGTGGTCTAAAACCAGGTGTTTCAGTTTCATTGTCCAACCCCTGTACATTCAGTGTATTTTTGTCTTGGGTTTAAAAAAAAATCAAAATAAAAAAAAAAAACTATTACTGAACAGCAGTTTAAACATATCTATTCAACACTGACTATTCTACCAGCCCAGCAGACATACCAGCAAAGAAACACACATCCTAGATTTACTACGTCATGATAAAATCGTGACCAGTGTGGAGTGAGGCGCTCTCTGTGAATGCGGCAGACGGCTGGGATGTTTTTTCTTTTTCTTTTGTTTTCTTGGTTTTTTTTTTTTTATTGCTATGTATTTAAGTCACATTGCACTTGTGTCTGCCGGGATGTTAATGCTCAGTACTGAATAAATATTTTAACCTGCAGTTTAGTAATATATATTTTTTTAAAACCCAGGAAAAACATATTCAGCCTGTTTAGTTTGTGCAACAGTAAAGACTATAGCTTTAATGAAAACCTGTGAGAAATCTAGTTTGGTATTCAGACAAACATTTAACCTCAGACAAGTGTTTTACTTTAATTTGGTGTCTGAGCCCGCACGAGCAGGTCTGTTTTCCATTAAACACCCATATCGAAGAATTTTATTTTTTCGACTTTTAAAATAAGAGATTTCAAGAATGTAAATTGAATGTTTCCAGATGTATCCTTTATTTGTATATACAGTTCATAAACTCTGTATCTACAGACTGAACTGTAAAATCTGTCTGATTTGAATTCGTTAGTATGGGGATGCCAAAAGATTTACATTTAAGGCATTTAGCAGACGCTCTTATCCAGAGCGACTTACAACCGTGCTTAGTGTTCCATTGGGTAATATTCCAGCTAGTACAGTAAGGTTAGAGCCTAGAACTCACCACGAGCTCAGACACTGCCCAAACAAGGGGCCAGTGCTGGTACCTAGAGATTAATACACAGACATAGAGCAAGTAAACCATTACCTGGCAACCCCAGCCCAGTGCTCATTCCTATAGAGGAGAAAAGGTCATTATAAGTGCAACACAATACACACAACTTACACCTCTACTAGTGCTCACCCACTTAAGTGCATTACGAAGAGATGGGTCTTCAGTCTGCGTTTGAAGACCGCGAGAGACTCTGCTGTTCTGATGCCCAGAGGGAGTTCGTTCCACCATCTGGAAGCCAGGACAGAGAAGAGTCTGGACGCTTGTTATCCATGAGTCCTCAGGGATGGCAGTTCGAGTTGAGCTGTACTTGAAGCTTGAAGGGCTCGAGGTACAGCTCGACTCTTCACCATTGCCATACGGTAGGGAGGCGCTGGTCCATTCTTGGCTTTGTAGGCGAGCATCAGAGTTTTAAATCAGATGTGGGCAGCAACAGGAAGCCAATGAAGGCAGCACAGCAGTGGAGTGACATGGGTGAACTTTGGAAGATTGAAGATGAGAAGGGCAGCAGCATTCTGAATAAGTTGCGAGGGCCTGATGGCCCGCAGAGGAAGACCAGCCAGGAGCGAGTTGCAGTAGTCTAGCCTTGAAATGACCAGAGACTGGACCAGCAGCTGGGTGGCTAATGTACATGTATCTGCTTATTAAGCCTGCAGCAGTTTAGCTCTGTCCATTCACACTGCGTATGAGAAGTGTTTCAGTCCGGACTGCTTTTACAAGCGTGTGCGTCACAGGGCAGCTTGAGGGGCTGGATTTATGTGCAAGAAAATTGAAGAAATGATCCCTTTAAAAAACCAAACTGGTTTGAAGCCCTTATGATGGTAATTAATGAGGTACTGGCTTGCGTTACATGTCGGCTTCGTTAGGCCTCTGGCTCGAGAGCAGAACTAAAGATCCAAGCTTCAGACACCAGTCGTGTCCTGACTGACTTGGTTGGGTGGGGAAGTTCTCCATACAACCTCTAAACCTTTTTATTGTTCCCCCACTACACAGCAGACTGACTGGAGCTACTTCAGAACAGACCTCGCTGCAGATTTTGGCTCTCACGTGCTCGTTTCCCTCGTTTTACGGATGTTCACCGTATTTCACCCTGAAAGATCTCTGAGATCCCCTTTTTCTCCCACCGTCGGACGTCCCGCTGAGTTATATCATTGTGATCGTTCTTGGGAACCAGCACAATTGTGAGTGCTCTCTTGGGGGCTTGGTTTCTTCTGTACTTTTATTCGGGGGGGTCTCCACAGTGGGGCGCCCGGGTCTGAAGGTTGAATGAGGGCTGTTCTGTGGCTGCGGTTGGTGCTTTATAACGATAAGTATCCCCTCAGCCCCCCCGATGAAGAGCTCTGCTGCTACTTTGACTGCCTGTGTCCAATACTTCCACTTGGTTGACCAGCCCATAGGCCGCAAATTACAGCCCACTGATTGGTCTACCACAGTACACCAAAAACCGAACCACACTGGCCACCACTAATTGCTGGGTTTCTCCAGTCCAGACATAAGTAATAATCGGTCTCCTTTATGTGTATTTATTTATTCTTCACCTAGTTTTAGGCTGGAGTGCAGAGCGGAGCTATACGCAGTGTGGTTCTTGCGCTGGAAGGAGATGTCCTGAAGAGGTTGTAATATGAGGAGATAACGTTACTGGCGGGACAGATCCATGTATCTTTATTTTTGAGGAATATGTGATGCATTCTTTATGAGTGGAGGAATAGAAAGGAGCCAGGATTATAGGGAATAAAATCGTGTTACTCTGACAAGTAATGATAAAACAGGCACATAAATGTTTCTCATGTTTGGAAAGTGGATTAATGAAGTGTGGAAAAGCAGAAGGAGATAAGGATCTAGCGTTGGGTGCAGTACATGTCGTATCTCTGCCCAGCAATACTTTAATTCTGGTTGGGACCCTGTGACTGAGACATTGGCGGGCAGTTTGACCCATTGTATTATTTGTAAGTGAGTGTGAGTGAGTGTGTGAAAGTGAGTGAGTGTGTGAGTGAAAGAGAGAGAAAGAAAGAGAAAGAAAGAGACACAGAGAGAGAGAGGGAAAGAGAGGGACACAGAGAGAGAGAGAGAGAGAGAGAGAGAGAGAGAGAGAGAGAGAGAGAGAGAGAGAGAGAGAGAGAGAGAGAGAGAGAGAGAGAGAGAGAGAGAGAGAGAGAGAGAGTAAGACACACACACAGAAAGAGAGAGAAAGAGACAGAGAGAGAGAGAGAGAGAGAGAGAGAGAGAGAAAGAGACACAGAGAGAGAGAGAGAAAGACACAGAGAAAAAAAGAGAGAGAGAAAGCGACACAGACACAGACACAGAGAGAGAGAGAGAGAGAGAGAGAGAGAGAGAGAATGAGACAGAGAGAGAGAGAGAGACACAGAGGGATTTTAGCCACTGCTGGTAGACCCATATGACCGTACGCTTCCATACGCCTGCAGATTCAGCTACTTCCTTCGCACTATGGTCTTTGGCCACGCCCACATGCAGTCACTCCTTTTACCCAATCATTAACATCTGCTCTGGAGCCATTTTCCACACATGGAACGAGACATTCCCTGCACTGTAGCACCTCTTCCCAATCTATGAATCCCATCACTCACACCCTGCAGGTTTTTATAGCCCCAGGATCCTCGTGAAGCATGTGGATTTACTATCACCAAGGTGACCCTTTTTTGTTTAGTGAGCTTATATAAATACATATCAACGTTTAGCCATCTGAAGGTCGGGCCGTCCTCTCCTACAAAGCTAGCATTTCAGAGATACAAGATGTTGTGCTGGCAGCTACCATAAACAATCATAAACCTGATGTATTAAACGCTGTTTATCTTCCCCCCTCTGTTCCAGAAAAAGCCCCTCTCTGCAGTGATAAAAGAAGTCTGTGAGAAGTGAGTATAAGCATGTGCGCTCGCTGTGTGATGGATGATGAGTCTGCGGTGTTTGTTACCAGCTCCTCTGTCAGTCTGTGTGTTTCTGTCCTTCATTAAACCGCTATCTTCTGTTTTCCTTTGTTTTGTTTTTTTAAGGTGGAATCTTTCAGGCCCTGAGAACTACGCTCTTCAGTACGCAGATGGAGTCCAGACCTACATCACTGAGTCTGTGAGTCTTTTCTGCTCCTCCATAAGTATGTGGGTGGATGATATGATGGGGTCATTGTTTCTTGTAGCACTTGGACCGCTGAAGATTAAAGAGGTTTTCTGGAGAGCCTGCAAACAACCTCCAGTGTTGCGGAATAACGTGCATAGTCTTGAGCAACTGATTGGACCTCCTCCCATCAGGATTTTCCGTACAGGAATTCCAGTATCAGGATTTTAGGAATTTCAGTTAGGCAGTTGTTTGGTGTTTCTTTCTTTTCCTGCCTCTGTGCTTTATTGCAGAGTAAACCACTGAATGTGGTGTGCAGCCTTTTTGAAATGTTCTGTTAGTTTTATTTTCTGTTTTATCGTGTGTGTTTTGTGCTGTATGCCCATCTGTGCCTTGGGAGGGGTCAGACACAGGGCTTTTTGACCTTGGTCAGTAATACAGGTGTGCGGGTTCTCTATTGGCGGTCTTTTAGGAATGACAGTGTGCTCTTCGGAAGCGCCGTACGTCATTATTACCACTTTAGCAGCCTCTCTGTGTCAGCAAAACAGGCTGCATGTGTGTTGGCAGATTGCTTAAGTGGTGTTTTTCCAGGTCTGACTCTGACAAATAAATAATACACTCTCTCACACTCTCTCTCTCTCTCTCTCTCTCTCTCTCTCTCTCTCTCTCTCTCTCTCTCTCTCTCTCTCTCTCTCTCTCTCTCTACCCCCCCGTCTGTGTGTCTCTCTCTCTCTCTCTCTCTCTACCCCCCCGTCTGTGTGTCTGTCTCTCTCTGTCTGTGTGTCTCTCTCTCTCTCTCTTTTTTCTTTCTCTCTCTCTCTCTACCCCCCCTCTGTCTCTCTCTACCCCCCCTCTGTCTGTGTGTCTCTCTCTCTTTTTTCTCTCTCTCTCTCACTCTCTCTCTACCCCCCCCCTCTGTCTGTCTGTCTCTCTCTGTCTGTGTGTCTCTCTCTCTCTTACTCTCTCTCTACCCCCCCCGTCTGTCTGTCTCTCTCTGTCTGTGTGTCTCTCTCCTCCAATCTCTTCGTCTCTCTCTCACATCCTCGCTCTCTCACTTCTCTCTCATCCTCTCTACTTCCTCCCCCCCTCTCTCTCTAATCCCCCGCAGCGCCCTCTCGACTATCTCCCATCTACACCCACCGGGTCCACCCGCTCTCTCCCTCTCCTCTACCACCCCCTCTCTCGTCTGTCTCTGTCTGTCTGGTCTCTCTCATAACTGTCTGTGTCTATTCTCTCTCCCCACTCTCCTCTCTGCTCCTCTCTTTTCCTTTCTCTCTCTTCTCTTTTTGTCCTCTCTCTCTCTCTTTGTCTCACTGTCTGTCTGTCTCTTCTCCTCCTCTCCCCCCCCCTCCCCTCCCCCCTCTCTCTCCTCTCTCTGCTCTCCCCCACTCTCTCTCTGTACTGTCTGTCTCTCTCTCGTCCTCTCTCTCCTCTCTCTCTAATAGTCTCGCCTCTCTCTCTCTCGTCTCTCTGCCTTCTTCTCTATCGTCTCATCTCTCGAGTCTCTCCTCTCGGCCCTGTGCCTTCTCATTCTCATCTGCTCCTCCCTCCTCATCTCTCATCTCTCTCTCTCTTCTTACTATCTCCCTCTCTCATCTCTCTCTGGTCTTCTCTCTGTCTCCTCGGCGAGCCTGGTCCATTATAAAGTGTCTGTATAGCTCTGGCTGTAGTCTGAATCGACTGTATTGTGGTTTGTGTCATAGAATCGTGTGGACATTAAGAATGGCAGTATTCTCCGGTTGACCAAAGGTCCGGTGAGTGACATTCTGAAGCCCACATTTGCACCATCACAGCTGATGAATCACATTAAGACCATGTATGTATGTCATGCCATGCAAAAAAATATATAGTCCCCTGTGACTGAAACGTACCTAATGGCGCGCAATGCCTCCGCAAACCCCAATAAGCCCCAGCTGGGATTCCATTTGGCATGTACTGAACAAGTTTCAGAATGTACATGTCCTCAGTGTTTGGACACTCTTGCGTCAAAGTATTGCGCAGTCGGGCCATACTTGGTGGATGCCTTCCCTGGCACAATTCTGATGATTCTTCTGTAAATCCGTCACTCACAGGTGTTCATAGCCTGGTTATCCTCGTGCAGCTCCACCTGAAGTTACTACCACCTTAAACGAGCTCACATATACATTCTTCAGCTATGAGCAAGCTTAGCCCTCTCCCACTCTATCCCGTGATGAATCAACACAACGTTACACTATTGAAATATACTGACCCCTTAAGCAGCCGTGCACACATCTGTATATAAGGCATGTATGATGTGTAGGCTTGTTAGCTCTTGCAGTCGGCGTATTCAGACCTCTAAAACTGTGACACTATGTTTCAGGGCCGCTGTGCAGAGGACCTGTATAAGGGCATTCAGAATTCGGACCCCGGGGTCTGCTGCGAGTCACTGAAGCAGCTGGCTGCCGTCTCCACAGACATCACCTTTGCTCAAGAGTTCATCAGTCGAGACGGACACTCGATGCTCGTCCAGATCGTGGAAGATGCTCAAGAGTGCGTATATCCCGAACTCCCGCCTGCCCTGGGCTCTGTGCTTACTTTCGTCAGTTGCAGCACTTCACAGAATGTCCATTCAGACTGAGAAATGAGAGATATGGAATAGGACATGTATGTGTGTAGTCTAATTTAAAATGATCCTGGTCAATTTAAACACAATCATATCTGTTAGGAAACTGTGTTCTGGTTTCTCTACTATCTTTGATCGAAGTGTAGTGACTTGATCCTGCCTCTAAATAACTTCAGTGTTCCTTCTGCAGGGGACAGTAAGATTAACCAGTAATAGCTTACCCTGCGTTTACACTAGCAGACAGTCATTTCCTACAGGAGTACACTGCCATTTAGTGACATGCAGCAGGCGGCACAGCGTCAGAGCAACAAGAGACAAATCAAGTCAAATGAATTATGATGCAGTGAAGCAGAGTTATAAATGTTTCAAATTTAAGAAAATGGTGATATGAAGATGTGTGTGTGTGTGTGTGCGCGTGTGCGCGTGGTGGTGGCGTGTCACATCTGCTTAATTTAGGTCCAATCAGCAGCTTCAGACTAAAGCCATGGCGCTCCTGATGGCCCTGTTGCAGACCGCTGGGGTGGCAGATCGGCAGGTGAGTGAACTCTCTGGCCTTGTATTCACTGTACCTCGGCAGCGTCTGTATCTCGGGTTCTTTTAAAGGGGAATTTTAGTGATTCTTTTATGAATTTCTGCAGAATAAGCTGGTTAATATTTATAAAAAGCCACTCAGGGTGGTTTGATGGGAAGCGGTCTTTTTTAGAGAAGCGTGGAGAGTGAAAATCGGTTGTGGTGAGGGGAACAAGATGGGA
>JAMWET010004602.1:340000-355000 GCA_024036415.1 Prochilodus magdalenae | reverse complement strand
ACAGTCAACCTAACATTACTTTAGCAACTCTCTTTAGCGGTAGCAATTTAAATAGGTTTCATGTGTGATATTTGATATCTGTATCACAGTCAGAAAAGCCGTTACTCTAATAAACCAAGTGGAGGGACAGTGTGTGGAAATCTTAGGTATCTGCCAGCCGGAGTTTTATGCGTCTAGCCCAGTGTTTTCCGTGGCAGAGAGTCAGGGATGTAAATTGAAGGTGTTCTATTTGATTTTTTAGGATGTTCTTGTAAATAACTCTTCGTTTTTTCTCTCTTTCTCAGGAGCAGAGGGAAGCGCTGCACAGCCTGCGCCAGGCTGTGTTTGAGATGGAGAGTGAGGGCAGTCTGAGTAATGAGCGGCGCCGCTCGCTTTGTGCTAAAGAGTTCAAGAAGCTGGGCTTTTCGGTGAGAACTAGCTAAAGCCACATTACCCGTGAGGGTTACGCTCATTTCATTCATTCCACTGTACTCGGATTATGTGAAGGAGTGTTTATTATTACTTAAAATAAGTTATTAATGCAGAACGATGCAGCACAGTTCATTATAAGCCTTTTATTAGCAGTAATAGTATTAGTGTGTATATTAGTCTTAAACTAAGTAAAGCTGAAATGTGAAATTAAAACAGGCATGTAATTTTAAACGTGTTCTAGTTTTTATATTCTCTGTAAGTGACGTAAGAGAAGTGTCTGAGAGGAGGATTTCTGTGTATGTTCCAGAATAACAGTAACCCGGGTCAGGACCTGAGCCGGACTCCTCCAGGGCTGCTGGCTCTCGACACAATGACATATTTCGCCTCCCGTTACCCAGACGCCTACAGCAGAGTGAGAGACAGACACATATACTCATTCACTGAACTACCACCTACCACCCACCACCTATCTCTCTACCCCTCTCTACTTCTCTCTATGCCTCCCTATTCCTCCCTTTACCCCTTTATACCTCTATGTACCTCTCAATACGTATCTACCTTTCTCTCTTTCTTTCTATCTCTCTCTCTCTACACCCATCTCTTCCCCTCTATACCTCTGTACCCCTCTATACCTCTTTACCTCTCTACACCTCTCAATACCTTTCTTTACTCATCTATACTTCTCTATACCTCTATCTACACCTCTTTACCCCTCTATACCTCACCATACCTACTTACCCTCTATATCCCCTCTCTCTATCTACCTCTCTCTACCCCTCTTTACCTCTCTGTATACCTAGGTCTGACTCTGACAAATAAATGTTACTTATTCCACACGACTTGTTTCTCTCTCTCTTTCTCTGCCTCTCTGTATCTCTCTCTGCCTCTCTGTATCTCTCTCTCTCTCTCTCTCTCTCTCTCTCTCTCTCTCTCTCTCTCTCTCTCTCTCTCTCTCTCTCTCTCTCTCTCTCACACTCTCTCTCTCTCTCTCTCTCTCTCTCTCTCTCTCTCTATCGCTCTCTCTCTCTTTCTCTCTCTCTCTCTCTCTCTCTCTCTCTCTCTCTCTCTCTCTCTCTCTCTCTCTCTCTCTCTCTCTCTCTCTCTCTCTCTATCTCTCTCTCTCTCTCTCTCTCTCTCTATTCTCTCTCTCTCTCTCTCTCCCTCTCCCTCTCCCTCCCTCTCTCTGTGCCTCTCTCTCTGTATCTTTGTCTCTGAAGTTTGTTCTGGAGAACAGCAGCAGAGAGGATAAGCATGAGTGTCCATTCGCTCGTAGCAGCATCCAGCTCACGCTCATCCTGTGTGAGATTTTGCGCATCGGAGAACAGCGTGAGTCTTTCTTCCTTCTTTTCTATGCTCGGTTAAAGCACTGACTTTCTTAATGAAATAAAAGTAAAGTGTCTGCGTCTGCATGTGCACAGTAGCAAATGCTCACGTCCTCAGACGAAACATCCTTCACCCAATTTGAGTTCTCTTCGAATACATTCAGAACGATGGGATTCTTACGTGGCGTAGCTTAGTGTAATGTTTTACACTGATGTTGAGTTTACGTTCTGTGTGGCTTTTATGTTTTTCATATAAATTAAAATCTTTCTGTACTGCTCTGTTCACTCTTCAACTTTAAATCAAATTAAATCGAATAATAAATTTCTCTCTGCTTTGCAGCTTCAGAGACGGGTTCAAATTACCACCCCATCTTTTTCGCACAAGACAAACTGCTGGAGGAGCTTTTCTGTATCTGCATCCAGCTGCTGAACAAAACCTGGAAGGAGATGAGAGCCACTCAGGAGGACTTTGATAAGGTGGACCACTGTTTGTTACTTTTGATTCAACTGCACTGTCTTTGAATTACAGTGTATTTATTATAATATGTATTTTTTGACCAAAACATTTGTTCAGCACAACACAACCCCCGTATTCAGACCAAGTTACAGAATGGAAGTATTCAAAGTACATGTGCCTTTAGTCATTAACAAACACCTTTAGAAAACTCAAACCCTGAGTAGATAAATCAGTGTGATGGTCAGTTATTAATCTCGGTGTTACTGAGCTCTGCTAAAGTCTGAGTAGACTGATAAAAGCCGTAGCTTATTTACATCCTGCAAACTAGACACTACTTTTATTCCACACTGACGTTATTAAACCGGTAGTGACTACACAACATGGCCATTTATGTACAGCGTCACACCTACATACTGGAAATTCACACCCAAAAATATCCTAGACACTTTACACAAAGATGGTGTGTCAGGGAGAGGCATCAACGATGCTGGCTTTATATTGTAAAGTCTCTCGGCCATGCACAGTGAGTGATGGCTTCATCTACTGGCTCAACCCCAATGAGAGCCCTTCAGGAGAGTCCATCTTTAAACACACAGAGAAATTATAATGGATATCTATAAAATGGAGATGATGAGAGCATTTACTAATAATAATTTGAAGCAATGTGGTTCATATTGGGGGAAAGATAGATCTGATTTTATTTTCACAAACTGATGCATGTAGTCAAGATCACTCCCTGCTTGTTTATGGAATTCTTGTTTGTTTTCCTCGCTTGTATTTACTAAATATATTTATATATTTCAATATATTTATTTATATATATTTTTAAAAATAGATATGACAGACACAAATATGACTGGAGAAGCTCATTACACAGTACTGGCATATAAATAATTTTGGGCAGAATACTTAAAAACAAAAGTGGAGCCTGAATCTCTGAAGACCGTGGCCTATGAGTATTCAGTAACATATTATATTACTATGATTAAAAATGAGATATTCAGAATATATTTGGAATACAATGATAAGGCAGATGAGGAAAACTGCAGTTGCCCTTACTCAGTTTTTTTCCACACAATTAAAAAAAAAGTTAGGTGATATTTGTTCAGACAAATATCACCTATATATCTAATATATATAATAATATTAATTAGATACCGTTACTATATATATTTATATACACTCTTAGGACTCGGTCTTCAGGGATTCAGACTCCACTTTGTTTTTAAGCATTCTGCCCAAAATCATTCATATGCCAGTACTGTGTAATGAGCTTCTCCAGTCATATTTGTGTCATATTTGTGTCTGTCATATCTTCAAAACATATTTTAAATTCACGGCAAAATAATTGAATCAGCTCAAACTGAGGCATGTTGAGTAACTTTCCTGAAGAGTGGTAAAGTCTTTGGTAGCTGTTCAGCTGTTTGTCCTTCGTGGAACCGCCGTAGCTGTAGGTTTTGATTACTGGTTGAACTTTTCTCTGGTCAGACTGTATGATGTTTCACAGGGGTAGCTTTTAGTGAACGAGGATGTCACTCAGAGCTGAAGTTACTGTGAACTCCACGTCTGTTAATCATTCAGTGTGCCCCCTGTACGTGTGAAATGACCAGCTGCGGTGTTGATTTATGATTTGTCATCACCAACACTACAATGGATATTGATTGGGTCATCTGGAGAAGTACTATACTAGCAGGGAAGTGTTTAGTCTGGCCTGCTGAGAGAAACAGATACAGCTAAACCTTTGAAGAACCAGCTTGTGCAAGTCTCTTTGTAGGTCTGTGAATATTCATGTGCCTGTCTTTTTTTTTTTTTTTGTTTTTTTTTGAATGTGTAGTAGAGGATCCGAGGATCCTCCCAGTGAACAAAGCCTCAACGAGGTTGCTCCACAACTCGCCTCCTTTTCACAAAGCGTTTTTTGGGTCATAAACAGATGGCCTTTTGACCCTTTGGGGTGGAACGAGTGTCCGGCCTTTTGTTTGCTGCGGCCGTTTTCTCCCACAATCCTCGTGGCCAGGGGCAGTGAGCCCCATCTTTTTATGATGGTATTAGCGCAACAATAGGTATCCCACCCTGTAGCACAACTACACAGAGAGAGAAGTCTGCTCCCCAACACAATCACTTACTAACATCAGCACTAAATAACACTCCACAACAACAACAGAGCTCACCCAGAGCGCATAATGAAGGAGAAACTGACATCTGAGATTATATCTAATAACTTTTAATGAACTCAGGGTTCAGTTGTAGGTGCTGATGGCTGTTCTGCATCTTCTAGGAACGCACATTATTGTAAACTGTTGGCATACTCCGCCGGCAGAGATGACATGATGCAACTTTTCCAGTACCGGGAATTACTGTTTGAAGAAAACTTCATATCTCCAAAATAATAACCCAGGAGAAGGGAAAAATAAAACACTTTACTTACAGTGTAACTCAATGTAATCAGACTTCTTGCTGTTTAATTCTGGACCATTTCTTTTTTACATTCCCAAATTATGTAAAAAAAAAAAAAAAAAAATTATATAATATTTAAAAAAAATATATAATATTTTTAAAAAATTATAAATTCAACAAATATAGAGCTTCAGGGTTTTGCTGTGACAGTAGTGATATGCATCTTCTTTAAAAAACAAAACTACTAAGCTTTAAATGGCCTGTTTTTAACTGAAGCACTTAAGATGGGCTTTGGAAAGTCTGTCCACTCAAGCACCATGTTGACGTTACCCTCAGGGCAGTTACTCCTGGCGTACCTTCCAGTCAGACTCCTATCTCTCATAAGTTAACTAAACTTATGAAATCACTGATTTCTGTTTGTGGAGTTTGGCTTAAACTCCACAGTTGTGTTGTGCTGTGTTGTGTTTATCTGCTGTTGGGGGTGGGGCTTTTCCTGCTTGTAGCTTTGCTAGCTAGCAGATTAGCTCTTTTTACTGAAGGGCAAGACTTTCCCATGTACAGGATGAACAGGTTACTAGCGTTCCTATTTATTTTGAAACCAGCGAACTGCTGTTTAGTGACTCCAGGTTATCTGGAATCGACTCTGACTCTTGACTCCTGCTCCTGGAATCGATGGAATCTTCCGCTCCTGTTTGTTTTAAGCACGCTGCCCCAGATCTGGTGAAAGAGGAATACATCAGGGATGATTCCAGCCTAAATGTAGTTCATCCAGGTTTAAGTAGCTGGATTAAACTTCAACTTCCTTCACACACTTAGGGGCGAGGGGAAAAGCACACAGAGAAAATCATGATGTTCAGAATTTTTTTAAATTCATTGGTAATTTTCTAGTTCTGGTTTAATTCTTTGAGGAAAAAATAAAGTTGGACTTCATCTTGATCCACCTCTTAAGATTCTGTAACTGGATTTGTATTTGCCAGCTTCTTCTCCAACTTTTCCAGTCCACCTTAAGTGATGGAGCAGTTACCTTACTGGTGCGCTGGTACCGCTAGTGTATAACTGCAGTGCCATTAAAGGGGAAACGGAAGTCTGAATGAGAAAGCTGAAAAGAACAGATCTCAGCTTCATCCTCTTTTCCAGGACATTGTTCCCTTTCTAATAATTGCTTGTTCTGCTCTAAACCATGAAGAAAAGGAGGAGCTGAGTTTGTGCTACAGCAGCTGGTGAGCAGCCCTGGCAGTGTGTAAACGACTCGCTCTACTCCTCTGCTGTACGCTCTCCTCGGTCTGAATGATCCTCGAGGATGATGAAGAAACACGGGTGGGTAGAGCTGGGAGTCGACCCCAAGCATTTCAACACTTGGAGTCATTGTTCAGTCCTGACTTCCACATGCGCTGGAGTTGAGCAGTCAGGTCTTCTGGATTGACTCCCCATCAGTACAGTCGTCTCCTCCTCTTTTGTGATGTCTCTGGATCAGTTTCTAAAAGGAGACCACCATGACCACTCCTACTAGCCTACTGTTCTTGTGGGGGCAAACGTGATACTGTAACATGAATACACACCTCGCTTTAAAACTCTCGCGCTGGGTTGCAGCATGAAACGCACAATTCTTCCTCTCTTGTTCTCTTTTAATTCCGACTCTCTGTTGATAACACAAGCAAGCCAAGCTATCTGATGGACCTGTGGTTCCCTTACAAGGGGTGACGGCTGGTGTTGCTGCATGTCACGTTCTCTGCACACTCTCCACACATACACTTGTCTTACTGGGAGACTTCTCAGCTGTGCTAACTTGCATTACATCCATGGACTTATTACAGGGCTGTTGTCCATCAGATACAATGCTGACAAGACTACACTCACGCCCACTTTCAGCTCTGGCTTCAGGAAGTGTGGGATTGGTTTAGAATTAGAACTGTATTCCAGCATCCCATGGCACAGTGTGAGAGAGTGCTGTTTGGGGTCAGACGTGTACAGGATTTGATCAGATTCGTTCTTCACTTTCCGTTTGATGCCTGATCCGGGAAGCTTTACTCGTCGGTCTGTATTCTGCGCCGCCCGTACTGATATAGACCATACAGTTCTGGGTTTAGGAAGGCTAGCACCATTAGGCTTTACCGCTGTGCTCGCACTGTTCTGTGTGTCGATGCTGCTGAAACACTCAGAAGCCTCTCTGAGTATAAGAGATCATTGCACTGGTTAACATTCCTTCACATTGACTCAGTGCTGGTCCTGCACACCTCCGTGCCTCACCCTCCCTTTTTTTCTCCTCACTGTTTTTCTCATTTTCTCCTATTCATCCCTCAGTCCTTTTCTCCAGGAACTGCCTGACTGTGCTTTTTCTCTCCACTGTTAATCGCTTCTGGCAGCGAGTCTCTGCCAGCTGGTTTCCTGGGGCCCATGCTGTGTGTGCGTGGGTGTGTGTGTCTGTCTGTCTCTTTCGAGGGCGGGTTTTTCAGAGGGATGCGCCGTGTGTGTTTGGGAGTGCGTATCAGTGTCGGTGTGCTGGAGGGAGGGTCTGTATGCAAACACCCACTCCGTCACTGCTAGGTGAGGGTCCGGAGAGGCAGCTTTAACTGAGCCATGGCGGAGGTAGGTTTACATACCAACACCACTATCGGTCCCCAGACAGGAAAGGGTGATTTGAGACAGGGGTGAAAGGGGAAACTAGGCGACAGAGGAGAAAGAGAGAAGGAGGGCGAGGAGGTGTGGTAACAGTCGGTTTGTTGATCAGCTGAGGGTCCTGCGTACGTTTGTGCTATTGCTGGATAATCAGCTTCACTCTAAAGGCTGATGTTTGGGGGGGATCTTCATTATGGACTTCAAGGCTGCTGAGATGTTTAACATGTGTTTGAATTAAAGGTGAATTCTACAGTTTTTCTTTCTTTATAGTTCTCTAATAGTTTCAAGGCATTAAACACTTCAGACGTTCGGTTACCATCACCATCACTGTGTACAATTCTGCCTGGGTGGGTTTCTCTGCTTATGAATGACCTTGTATATAAGCTAACTATGTAATTATGCAGATATGCTGGAAGAATCTCCAAAGTTGTCAGGAATAAGTGTCTGAATGAGATTGTAGACCTCATGTCTCCTATTATGTTGTAGTTTTTTGTCTATTAGAGCAGTTGGGGGTGTTTAGTTATAGAGTTTTAGTTATAAAGGTTGTATATTTAATTTATTGGCAGTTGTGACTTCTTGCTAAATGCTGTAGTATCTAAACTGTTGACACCTGCTCAGACGTGCTTGCTCTTGACCTGAGGGCAGCAAATACTCTATTAGAATTGTAAAATGAACAACACTGGAATTGTCAACATCATTACCATAAACAATGTTGAATCTGTGAATCTGAAAATGGCAGCTTACACCTTTACATTTTGTGAGATGATGGACATTTCATAATGAAGAGACCAAAAAAATTGTCTAAACCCATGGCACTGTATGAGGTATATCAATTTTGCATCTACGTTCAATATCTATTTTATCAGCTCCATTTACCATATAGGACCACTTTGTACATTTACTGGCTTTAGTCCGATTCTATAAATACCTTACCAGGTTACTCTGTTCTTCCTGGGTCAGGACCACCACAGAGCAGGTATTATGTGGGCGGTGGATTATTCTCAGCACTGCAGTGACACTGACATGGTGGTGGTGTGTTAGTGTGTGTGGTGCTGGTATGAGTGGATCAGACACAGCAGTGCTGCTGGAGTGTTTAGACACTGTGTCCACTTACTGTCCACTCTATTAGACACTCCTACCTTGCTGCTCCACCATGTAGATGGACAGTCAGAGACGATAGCTCATCTGCTGCTGGACAGTGCAGTATTGGTCATTCCCTAGTCCTCCTTGTCTTTCCCTAGTCATCAGGGGTCACAGGACGACGCCCACAGGTTTTCTTAGTCCAGCAGTGAACACTGAGCTGTTCCAGCAGCTACTCTTACCAGTGCAACCCACAGCACCACCATGTGAGTGTCACTGCAGGGCTGAGAATGATCCACCACCCACATAATACCTGCTCTGTGGGGGTCCTGTGGGGGTCCTGACCACTGGAAACAGGTTGGACTACAGTCTGGAACTGTAGAACTACAAAGTTTGGTTTGTAGTAGTGCGGTCACAGATATCGACTCAGATATCGTCATGTGATAGAAACAATATAAATCATATCACTTGATATTCATTAATATGGCAACTTATTTCAAAACACCCGCCATGACATTTGTAATAAACAGTTTTTTATAAAGTTAGGTGTTCCCAAACTATTGATGGTGTGGTTCAGGGTCCTGGAACAGCCATGAAATATGTTTGAGCTTATCGGTAGCTTGAAAGCTTGAAAGTTGAAATGAACACTTCAGTGGGTCAGTGGGACACTGTCTCGTTCAGGATTCCCATGATCAGCGTAATGGACTGAGACAGTGAGTGAGTGGAGGGCTCGTGGGGAAGGCTGCCGGAGCGAGTGAATTGTGGTGGTTTCAGCAGGGGTCAGTTCACTTTAACGGTTGAGCTGGCTGATCATTGTGCTCCTGTCTCCAGCACAGCTGGGGGATTCTACACCCTTTGTGTTTTCGGTCCCTACCTCCTTTCAGTTCCTCCTCTCCGCCTTCTCGCGGCCCATCCTCTCCCTCCCTTGCTCCTGACCTTTTGTTTGGGGTGCCCGAGGTCAAGATGTGCATGTCTGTGTTTGAATGTGTCTGTGTCCATCAGGTCACACATAACTGTCACATCACATACAGACACGCAGGCACACGATGGCTGGCGCGCAGGACAGTTAGCCCATTTAACTCATCTTAGTTCAGCACTGTGATGAAGAGAGGTGACCAAAACGGCTCACGCAGAAGTGACACTGAAAGAGCATGTTTAGGTTTCATTTGAAAATGGCTACATTTTGGTGTTTAGAGCATTTGATGTTTCTGTGCAGGTCCATCCAGATGTCATTTAAAGTGGTTTGATGTGATTTAGTGGTGGTGACAGCAACCAGGGGTCACAATGTCAACATGTATATCGTCGCTGTCCAATGAAAAACATGTATCTCAATTTTGACTTTTATGCATCATTTGAAAACAGCCCTTGCCATTTACACACTGTGAGATTTGCACGATGAATGGAACAACTGAAATGGCCCAGACATGCTCGGAAGGACGTCTGGTTCCATTGACTTACATTGAAATTGAATGAGGTTTTTGGCCTCTCCTGTAAAGTTACCATTTTGGAGATACATGTTTTTCTTTGGACAGTGACGATATACAGTATGTATGATCCAGGCCCATCAGTGAGTCTTCATGTGTCTTCTGAGTTTGTATATGTAACGATGATTACAATAAACTAGTGGAAAATCTGGAAAACATGATATTTTCTTCACAGGCTATTTTGCATTATATCTGAATATTCCATAAATGTATTCATAGGCACTGTATTCATAATGGAGCTGTTTTTATTTATTTATTTTTTAATTTTAAACCACCACTATGAACAATTTGACTCCCATCAAATCTCTCGGAATTACTTGGTTTACATTTAGTTATTTTCATTGGTCAGTAGGATACTCGAGGATACTCGCTCATTAAGGTATTATAAAAGAGAGAAATGAGAGAGATAGATAAAAGATTTCAGACGTCTGGTTCCTATCACCACCACTGTGAACAATTTAGACTTAATGAGTTTCTCTAGAACGGAGCATTTCACACCAAACCCACTCTAAATACCTTGGTTTTAACCATTAAATTATGTCAAAATTATGGATGCATCGAAATGAGAAGCCTTGCCCAAATACCGAACGCGTGTCTTTGTTTTGTTTTTTAACTAATCACAGTGTTTCATTCATTTTTCCACTTTTTCACTGTTGCATAAATTAAATAAGCGAAATCCCAGATAGCAAGCAGGTGTGGGCCATATCTGGCAAAGCACTGGCAGCACTGGCAATCGGCTGTGAGCACACACGCATGTGTGGGTGCCCCACATATTTACTACATGCATTTGGCCTGCGATGCCCTAATCTGGCACCCATGTGCTCGACATCTTGCTACTGGGAGCAGTCCACCGAAGTGCCATCAACCAATCTGGCATGTGGGCCAGACGAAAATGAGTAATTTGGGCCAGATTTGGCCCAGAACGGTTTTACTGTATGGGATGTATTGTGTCTTGACTAGACTGACTAAACTGCAGATTAAGCTTCCTGAACATCTTCACATACCAGCAGACTCACCAACAAAGCACCATATGACTTAAATCCATCCCAGCTGACTCGTCTGGTGCATTCACAGAGGGCCTCCCTCCACTCTGGCTGTGCTTTTATCGCGATCTTGTAAAACTGGGTTTGTGTTTCTGGGTTTGTGTTTCAGTGAGAGAGAGAAAGCAAGCGTGCGCTGTCTGTCTGCCTCGCTGCAGTGGCTCTGTTCTGTTATTTATTCTGTCTGGAGTTCACCGTGGCTCGAATGCTTGAAACTGAATAACACTCTGGTTCTTGTCTGCATCCAGGAACTAGAAAATGTTAACAGCGTTATTTAAAAAGGTGATTGTTTGGTATAAATTATTTGGGATTTTTTTTGTTTTGTTTTGTTTTTTTCACTTTTTCCGAACACTGAAAGTGAATTTAAAAAAATGTTTAAAAAAAGGCTAAATAATTTTGGTTGCCAAACAGTGCATTCCTATGATTTTGCTATAAGGGGAACCTATTATGCTTTTACATTTACATTACATTTACGATATTTAGCTGATGCTCTTATCCAGAGCGACTTACAGGGTCAGTCATATTACAGGTAGGCCAATGTGGTGTTAGGAGTCTTGCCCAAGGACTCTTATTGATGTTGCACAGCCTAGTCACCCAGACCAGGAATCGAACCCCAGTCTCCCACATGGCATGGTAGCTCAGTGACAAGTGGTGTTATCCATTGCGCCACGCCAGCCACCGGCTTTCCTGGTTGATCACTTTCCTATAGTGTGCTGTGCATGTAAACAGTCTGCAAAGTTCCAAAGCCCGAAGTACATGACAGTGGGAGAATCTCTCTCCCACAGAAGGGTAATTTCCTCATTGGAATTCTGTTGGCAAGCTCGGCATCCTCTCACACAAAGCATAGCAACTGCTGTGAAGAGGTGGAACTGCTCTTGTGGTTGACCAGTCAGAACAGAGTGGACGAGCTGACCATTCGGAGCACACTGGGATCATCAGGAGGCGGGGCTTAAAGACACAGGAGCTCTAACATGGGGGCGTTTCGGATGTAGGATGAATACAGATGTTCAGCTAAACTGAAGCATGGAAATCTTTTCTAGCGGACTCCTGACAGTAGTCTGATTGGAGAGCCCATGCCTGATGTTTGTGATGTTTGTGCATTACACAGGTTATGCAGGTTGTGCGGGAGCAGATCACCAGAACCCTGTCCAGTAAGCCCACCTCCCTGGACCTCTTTAAGAATAAGGTGAATGCTCTGAACTACAGCGAGATCCTGAAGCTGCGGCAGACTGAGCGGCTGCACCAGGAGGAGACTCTGGCCCCGCCTGTCCTGTGAGTGACCACATCATCAAATCAGTCATTTAGCAGATATAATGGTTTTTGAGTTAATGCAGTGGAAGCTGTTGTGCTGTAAACAGGTTGCTGTTCCTGACTGTTGCTGAGCAAATCCGTCATTGCAGCTGTGCATCTGTATTGTGTGTGTGTGTGTGTGTGTGTGTGTGTGTGTGTGTGTGTGGCTGTACGTCTGTGTAGGGAGTTGAAAGAGCGTCTGAAGCCAGAGTTGTCAGAGCTGATCAGGCAGCAGAGGCTGAACCGGCTATGTCATGGCACCCTGTTCCGCAAGATCAGCAGCCGCCGGAGACAAGGTGAGGACTTTTCCACACCAGCAGGAATCCTCATTTAGAGCAGCAGTGCTGCTTAAGGATCAGAGACTCAACGTTGAGCTAGTGTTGGTTAAACGTTGCTGATACAGATTGCGGTACAGGTTTGAGTTTAAGACCTTTAGCACAGGAGACATATACGTGCAGTGAAAACGGATTTGTACACGTCTGACAGTCTGGTCTTGGCCATTTTAGATAAGCTGTGGTACTGCCGGCTCTCTCCTAATCACAAAGTTCTGCACTATGGGGATGTGGAAGAGGAGACAGCGACGCCCTCCATTGAGAATCTGCAGGAAAAGAGTGAGTGCATTTACACCTTCCTCTGCCTTTAGCCCCGTTCAGGATGGATTTAAGTAGTTACTGTCAGGGCTCATAGTCTAGATCCAGTATGAATCTGTAGCGTGTGTAGTGTTTACGGTCTGACGGTAATAACTGTGGAGTGATTATAATCCAGTATGAATCTGTAGCGTGTGTAGTGTTTACAGTCTGACGGTAATAACTGTGGAGCGATTATAATCCAGTATGAATCTGCAGCGTGTGTAGTGTTTACGGTCTGACGGTAATAACTGTGGGGTGATTATAATCCAGTATGAATCTGCAGCGTGTGTAGTGTTTACAGTCTGACGGTAATAACTGTGGAGTGATTATAATCCAGTATGAATCTGCAGCGTGTGTAGTGTTTACGGTCTGACGGTAATAACTGTGGGGTGATTATAATCCAGTATGAATCTGCAGCGTGTGTAGTGTTTACGGTCTGACGGTAATAACTGTGGGGTGATTATAATCCAGTATGAATCTGCAGCGTGTGTAGTGTTTACAGTCTGACGGTAATAACTGTGGAGTGATTATAATCCAGTATGAATCTGTAGCGTGTGTAGTATTTACAGTCTGACGGTAATAACTGTGGAGTGATTATAATCCAGTATGAATCTGTAGCGTGTGTAGTATTTACAGTCTGACGGTAATAACTGTGGAGGGATTATAATCCAGTATGAATCTGCAGGTGTGTAGTGTTTACAGTCTGACAGTAATAACTGTGGAGGGATTATAATCCAGTATGAATCTGCAGCGTGTGTAGTGTTTATGGTCTGACGGTAATAACTGTGGGGTGATTATAATCCAGTATGAATCTGCAGCGTGTGTAGTGTTTACGGTCTGACGGTAATAACTGTGGGGGGATTATAATCCAGTATGAATCTGCAGCGTGTGTAGTGTTTACAGTCTGACGGTAATAACTGTGGAGTGATTATAATCGAGTATGAATGTGCAGCGTGTGTAGCGTTTACAGTCTGACAGTAATAACTGTGGAGTGATTGTAATCCAGTATGAATCTGCAGCGTGTGTAGTGTTTACAGTCTGACGGTAATAACTGTGGAGTGATTATAATCCAGTATGAATCTGCAGCGTGTGTAGCGTTTACAGTCTGACAGTAATAACTGTGGGGGGATTATAATCCAGTATGAATCTGCAGCGTGTGTAGTGTTTACAGTCTGACGGTAATAACTGTGGAGGGATTATAATCCAGTATGAATCTGCAGCGTGTGTAGTGTTTACGGTCTGACGGTAATAACTGTGGAGTGATTATAATCCAGTATGAATCTGCAGCGTGTGTAGCGTTTACAGTCTGACAGTAATAACTGTGGGGGGATTATAATCCAGTATGAATCTGCAGCGTGTGTAGTGTTTACAGTCTGGCAGTAATAACTGTGGAGTGATTATAATCCAGTATGAATCTGCAGCGTGTGTAGTGTTTACGGTCTGACGGTAATAACTGTGGGGGGATTATAATCCAGTATGAATCTGCAGCGTGTGTAGTGTTTACAGTCTGGCAGTAATAACTGTGGAGTGATTATAATCCAGTATGAATCTGCAGCGTGTGTAGTGTTTACAGTCTGACAGTAATAACTGTGTAGTGATTATAATCCGGTATGAATCTGCAGCGTGTGTAGTGTTTACAGTCTGACAGGAATACCTGTGGAGTGATTATAATCCAGTATGAATCTGCAGGTGTGTAGTGTTTACAGTCTGACGGTAATAACTGTGGAGTGATTATAATCCAGTATGAATCTGCAGCGTGTGTAGTGTTTACAGTCTGACGGTAATAACTGTGGGGTGATTATAATCCAGTATGAATCTGCAGCGTGTGTGGTGTCTAGTCAGTAATAACTGTGGTCAGCTCTTTAGGCACAGCTCTACAGCTCAGAGTCATTTCTGTGTAGTTACTTGTCTTGTTTGTCTGCGTCCTCTAACAGTCCCTGTGGCAGATATCAAAGCACTGCTGATTGGAAAAGATTGTCCACACATGAAAGAAAACAAGGGCAAGCAAACCAAGGTTAGCCCCCACCCAGAAATACCACCCAGAAATACTCAGCAGAGTGAAAAACACCATGTAACGTTCACTTGTTTTGTTCTGCAGGAGGTGCTGGACCTGGCTTTCAGCATTACGTATGATGTCGAGGAGTACAGCTTGAATTTCATCGCCTCTTCCAGAACAGATGTGAGTGAGAATCCATCAGTCTGTTATTCAGTACTCCCTGATAAGAGTGCTCGGGTGGGCTCTTTGTTTTCCAGAGCAATTTACAGAGCTCATCGTAC
>JAMWET010004602.1:235000-330000 GCA_024036415.1 Prochilodus magdalenae | reverse complement strand
CTGATTGACAGTCTTTGCAGTCTGTGTGGCATTAAGGGCAGTTGATGTAAAGCCCTGCGTGTATGTAGTCCAGCGTGGTGCAGCCGTCTACCCGTCTAACAGGCTGACTCATGGAGGGCATCACTGCTCGCTGAATATCTGCAATCATGGCTGTTGGTTCAGGAACAGCGAAAAGGTCAGGAATTGAACCCAGGCTGTTCAAGCACTTTCAAGATTTTCCAATCTTCAACTTGGTTTGGGTGAGACTGTGTGTCCACTGTAGCCTCCGATTCCAGGAGTGGAGCCCCCAAGAGTTCTGTCAGACATGCTTCTCTGATCACCACTTTGAGTGGTTATGAGAGGTACTGCTTGTGTGGGTTCATGTACAGTGAGTTTGCCCTCAGCTGGACTCTACCAACCCTGAGTTCTACCGTTCTAGGGTGCCTGTGCCAAGCCCTGGGTCTGCATGGCATAATAACAGCTAGGTGCTCTCCATCATGGTTCCCTGTGACCTCTCCCACTTCCCCAAACACAAGGGTCACCATGGTGTTGGGGAAAATTGAAATTCAGTGTGGGTTGCAGATGGTGCTTGCTTCCCCCTGGAACAGGAGTGTCCGGGCTTATCCGTAAAAGGCTGCTATGGGTGCAGGTTTCCTTTCCTGTCCTCACTTATGTGAAGCTTGAATCATTCACACAATGTCAGACCTACCCACCATGTTTCGTTCGTGTCAGGTGATTCTCCTGGGTGTTATCACTTTGATGGTGAGTGTATATCAGACTCTGGCTGGATGTCCGGTGTTATGATACTTTGCTATTTGATGTGTGATGTTTAGGGTGTGGTGTATCAGCTCACCTGTCTGTGATTGAGTCACAGCAGGCCAGGTGCAGGTGCTGCAGCCGGGGCAGGTGGGGCAGAGCGCGGGCCATGCCCTCGTCAGTCAGCTGAGAGCAGTGGCTAAGTGCCAGGCTGGTCAGGCAGCGGCAGTGCAGAGCTACGGATGCCAGGCTTTTATCGCTGATCTCGGGCAGCATGGACAGAGAGAGCCGCTGCAGCATTGGGAAACGCAGCACCTGCAGGACGACGGCCTGGGTTAGTAATACTGCGAGCTCTACTGAGACAAGTAAACGAAATACGTCGCTGTCATAACAGTGGTCCGGAAGACAGTTTTAAAAATAGATACCTGGACCTGAACCCACCTTTCTAGTTCATGCAGGGGAATAAATCGAACCTATGTGTTTCACAGTGATAGAATGAGAGTAAAACTGCATCACCTGCTTCAGACTTTCAGCATGCTGAAATACACAATCCATACACCCACCAGACACTTCCTCAGGTACGCCTCCTTGTATCTACACTCATCATCTATTTTATCACCTCCATTGACCGTATAGGCGCACCTGTAGTCCTACAGTTACAGACTGTAGCCCCTCTGTTTCTCTGTATACTGTATTACCCTGTTCTTCAATGGTCAGGACCCCCACAGAGCATGTATGATGTGGGTGGTGGATCATTCTCAGCACTGCAGTGACACTGACATGATGGTGGCGTGTGTTGTGCTGATGTGAGGGGATTAGACACAGCAGTGCTGCTGGACACCTCGGTGTCAGCCAACAGTGTCCTATGGGCAGTTCTCCTTGGAATTGTGCCAGGGAAGGCATCCACCAAATCTGACCCAACTGTGCAGTTCTTTGATGCAAGAGTGTCTGAACACTGATGTGGCCTACACCCAGAAACCCATGCCAAACCCAGTCACCATTATCATTCATGCTTATGGAGGTATTAGACGGTAGTAGGTATGTTTCAGAAACAGGTGACATCATATTGAGACCCCTATAGAACTTGATGCCCACCTGTGTTATACTGGCATCTGTTAGTTTAGAGCAGCCAGAGAGGTCAAGCTCCTGTAGGCCCTTGAGAGCCAGCAGTGAGGCCCCCTCCTGCTCCTTGAAGGCCCCCAGATCCTCATCTGTGACCAGTCGTGGCTTCTCCTGGAATGGCATGCTGGGCGGCTGAAAGAAGCCCATGTTCCCAAACGTCCTGGTAAAGCTGGGGCCTTTATCCTCCTGCGGGGTGTTAGAATTTGATTGTATTATATAATTAGCATATCATATTAATATATTACACTACTACAATACCACACATATCGTATCACACTACAGTAGTTTCGGTTCTGTTCACTAAATCAGCCAGCAAAAGCACAAAAACACACAATACCCCGTGTCCACATCTAACCATTTCCTTGCTGGGCTCGTAACCGTTGGTGGGCTCCACCATCCCCAGCAGCCCCCAGTCTGTGATCTCCTTGCACCAGCCCAGCCTCAAGACCTGCAGACCAGGCAGGTAGGTGGCGATGGCACGGACGCTCAGGTCGGTGAGGTAGACGCATGAGGTCAGGTCCAGCTCTCGCAGACTACTGCCCAGCAGCTGGGCCAGAGAATACACAGCTGCATCCTGACAGAGAGAGAGAGAGAGAGAGAGAGAGAGAGACTAATACTTGGAGTGCTTTGATCAGTCTTACAATTAAACAGGTATGGTGTAGTCAGCAACACCTCCACCTCCCATTCTATAGAGTGGGGTTTAATCCTCTACCTGGGCAAGCGCTCTACACTATGCCAATAAGGGTCCCGGGGCAAGACTCCCAACGCCTACCTTTGCCTACCTGTGTAAGAAATGTTACACTCGCAGGTCGTAACTAGTAACAATGTTGACTCCACAGTCAACGGCTCCAACACCCTCATTGCTTACCCTGATGTAGGTGCAGTTCCTGAGGCTGAGAGACTCCAGCTGAGCTCGTGGTTGTGGAGAGGAGAGCCCCTTCACCAGCTCAGCCCCTCCCACGTGCAAACATTCCGACAGGTCCAGATGGCTCAAACCGGGAAGGGCCATTAAATCCGCCAGGCCCTTACCCGTCATCTTCCAGTCCTTAGAAAGCGAGAGGCTCCGGAGCTCCTTTAGGTCAGTGGCCACAGCCAGCATGCTGCGGCTGGTCAGCTCGGTGCAGGCACTCAGGTCCAGGCTCTGGAGGCCTCTTTGATGCCTGCAGAGAAGCTCGATGGAGTAGTCAGTGAGCTCCTTGCAGCCTCGCAGGCTGAGCTCCTGCAGCCGGAGGCGGGGAACCTGGGCTAAGGAGCGTAGCGACTCAGGGGTGATGCAGGTTCGGCTCAGGTCCAGGCTGCGGAGAGTGGACGCCTGCTCCTGGAGGAGGTGGTGGAGGTTCCGCAGGGAGAGGATGGCAGAGGAACCCGGGCCCACCGCACAGCCACGATAAGGGTCGAACTCAAAGGCGATGTGGCAGCCCGCCAGAGCCAGCCTGCGAAGCTTTGGCGTGCAGCCTGTCAGGCGGTTGAAGGTGAGGTCCGAAAGGTACCGGAGGTCAGACAGGTCCAGGTCTTCCAGGTTCTTCAGGGCTGCACGTATCTAAAGATGGGAAATAACATTTATGGGGTCTGGGGCCTGCTCATTGCTAATGTGAGCCATTTCCTGCAGAGTGAAGTCAGTGGTAAAGTCAGTGGTAAAGTCAGTGGTGAAGTCAGTGGTAAAGTAAGTAGTAAAGCCAGTGGTGAAGTCAGTGGTAAAGTCAGTGGTAAAGTCAGTGGTAAAGTAAGTAGTAAAGTCAGTGGTGAAGTCAGTGGTAAAGTAAGTAGTAAAGCCAGTGGTGAAGTCAGTGGTAAAGTCAATGGTAAAGTCAGTGATAAAGTCAGTGGTGAAGTCAGTGGTAAAGTCAGTGATAAAATCAGTGGTGAAGTCAGTGGTAAAGTCAGTGGTAAAGTAAGTAGTAAAGCCAGTGGTGAAGTCAGTGGTAAAGTCAGTGGTAAAGTAAGTAGTAAAGCCAGTGGTGAAGTCAGTGGTAAAGTCAGTGGTAAAGTAAGTAGTAAAGCCAGTGGTGAAGTCAGTGGTAAAGTCAGTGATAAAATCAGTGGTGAAGTCAGTGGTGAAGTCAGTGGTAAAGTCAATGGTAAAGTCAATGGTAAAGTCAGTGGTAAAGTCAGTGGTAAAGTCAGTGGTAAAGTCAGTGATAAAGTCAGTGGTAAAGTCAGTGGTAAAGTCAGTGGTCATTTAAAGTATGAGCACTACCTACCAGTCACTCACTACTGCGCTAGTTGTAAATCAACACTAGCATTTTCGCTTGACCGTTTTCAGTAAGGCACTGCATGGATGTGATGCTGAAACTGTCACCTGCTGCCGGTGCTCCTCGCGGCTCAGGAAGGCTCCGGACATGAAGAGGCTGTCCAGCCCGTTGAGGTCCAGCTTGCGCAGGTCAGTCAGATGCGGCAGCAAACCCAGAAGAGAGGATTCGGTGATGCTGCTGCCAGGCAGAGCCAGGCTCTCCAGCCGAGGGCCGAGTTGAATCCCTACCTCGGCCAGAACATGCCTGGACAAACTGGAACTGTCTAAGTGACTGATGACGAGCCCACATTTTGCTCGCCGAGCGAGACCACGGATGAACCCCAGAGAGGACACAGAGGCTGGAAACTTGAAGGTGACTTGTTTCTGAAAGGGAAGAGGAACTACAGTGACCAGACCTCCCCACTTTCCCCATGGGCTGTCCCTGTCTGGATCAGCAGTTTGGCAGACGTCTGGCGTAGTGCTTGTTTGGACCAACAGAGGGGGCTGCTGCTGTCTACTGACCACTTCTACCACTTGCTGTCCTAGCTTTAGAGAGTACTACCATTAGCATTACCACAACCGTCTGTTCAAAACACAAGGCAACCCCACAAGGCAACCCAGAGATTAAAGCAGGAGGGGTGTAACTGGTTCTCCCAACCGAAACTATGGCGGAGCCGCGTGACTGACGCGTGTCCCATGCTGGTAGCCTACCTACCAAGCCACATGCGTTTTCGCTGAAAAGAGGTGTACATTAATCTCCCAATTAAACAAAGTCCACAGCATGAAAACACTCCCTACAGGACTCCCTAGTCCTGTAAGCCCCGCCCACTCCCCAAATATATGCAAATCTATACATATGGGGATTCTATAACCTGAATTTCCACAGTTATGCGGGCACAACAATGAACTCTGTCTAAAGCTATAAGGAGGCATCCTACAAGGGGGATTACGGGGCTTCAGTCATACTACCAGGTGATGGAGGGTGGGGGTCTGATACTGTATGTACAGACTTACCCTCTGCTTGATTGTAGCTACCATGCCATTCCACAAATAGTGCATCATTTTTTTAACTATGGCTTTTTTCATATATGTCATATGGCCTATGTTGATAGCAGCCAGCCCGGGTTGTGTTTAGGGTCTCGCTACTGGGCTTCAGCCATGGGTCTCTATTCACTGACAAAATATTTAAGATCAAGATGAGTCCACTGAGTCATCTGTGGTAAACCCAGCCTCATCTGAGACCCAAATGGCTTTATCTATAAGGCGACGAGTGTCAAATCTCAAGAAATGAATTTCTTTCTTTTCTAAGGGGAAGTTTATCGTAGCTTCCCTAATCATGCTAGACTGTATGAATACTCTAACATGGCTTACAAAGTCCTTTAGTGCCCGGGCTTATCAGTCTGCCACCCCCATAGTTTATTACAGTCCAAACACATGAACCTCGAACTGGACCTTCCTTTTCTATTTCACAGATAAAACGTCAGATGTTTAATGATACAGTGACAGCTGGACTGGAAAGGCCCACGTCAGCTTCACCTTACCTGAAACTGGTGGTCTTGGCTTGCTTCATACCAGCTTCTGCAGACCAGAGAGGCTTCCTTTCGGTCTGATGCATGAAGAAAGCTTAGTATGTGGGAAATGACCTGCGATGAGGAGCACAAAGCCGTATGACTACAGAAGCTGCACCACCAGCTCGCTTCTGATATTTACATTCTCAGTGGTGGGCGGTAACCAAGGAAGTGGACTGTACAAATTTAAATGTACCTGGTTGACAGAGCTTGGTTCTAGCTAATGGAACCTGTTCTCCTTCAGTGTTCTGTGCTGATGATGATGTGAATAGACGTCAGTGTCAGACTAATGAATGAGCTTCTATTAAAGACTGGTGGACTGAGAGACACTAGAGTCTCTTCATGATGAAGAGTCCTGTTCCAGAAATGATAATAGGACACTAGAGCCATAATAAACCATGCTCCTGTTACTCTCCATACTTCAGTACATCTGAAGGTACATACTTCAGTACTGTTACTCTCCATACTGAAGTACATCTGAAGGTACATACTTTAGTACTGGTACTCTCCATACTGAAGTACATCTGAAGGTACATACTTTAGTACTGGTACTCTCCATACTGAAGTACATCTGAAGGTACAAACTTTAGTACTGTTACTCTCCATACTGAAGTACATCTGAAGGTACATACTTTAGTACTGTTACTCTCCACACTTCAGTACATCTGAAGGTAAGTACTTCAGTACTGTTAATCCAGTGGAGGTCTAAAGGGAGGTGCTTCTACTGACACTGGAGTATTTACCTTGGAGATTTCGACTTTAACTCAACTACATGCATTGTGTACCTCGCCCACCACCGACCGTACATTCCAAAAGTAAGATCAATACTTGGCTTGGAAAACAGCAGCAGTAACAAAGTACTGATGAACCCCTAAGTCAATAAAAATGACCCTGCCGTTACTGAAGTGTTGGGGTCAGATCTGTTCAGATGGACTCACCTCAAGTGGCAGTTCTGCAGTTTCCATGTCTAAACAGTCAGTATCCTCTGGAGGGAGAGAAGCTTTCATGGTGGCTTCTTGACTCAGTCAAAATCTGAATAGAGCACAAATAGGGTTTAAAATGTCTTGAAGTGGAAAGCAGCACTCCTCTTTCTTCTAATAGCCATCATGACAGTGGCCCTGTATACAGACAGCCGCGTTGAGGCAGCAGAAACTAAATTTAGAACCAACAGCCAACTGCCAATGCACAGAGATGAATCTGTCTACCACATATAACCCATCTGGGAAGTGCAACGCCCACCAGCACACTCAGACCCTAGGGGGCAGTGAGCTCACTTGCCCGGAATGATGGGCAAGCCGGATCCATGGCGCCACGGGTAGCAGTTGGAGGTTAGATGCTTTGCTCAAGGGCACTTCTGTCTCCCCTGTCGGCTCAGGGAATCAAACTGGTGACCCTTCAGTCACAAGGCTGGTTTCCTGACCCATGACTATGTGGTTAACTTGCATTGCATGCCACAGCACTGCAGCTCCACGGTTAACCTGGCAAGTGAATCAGTGTTCCTGAAAGATGTGGGTTTTGGTACAAGGGCTGCAGCTTCTATTATATGATACATTATCAGCAAGTTTGTGTTAAATGGAGATCATTTAGCCTAATACCACACAGCTTGCGAACTGACTGTAGATAAGTTCAACCAACCAGGAGCATCAAAGCGGCCATGCTCTGTATATGTGACTGACTTGTCATGTTATCACTCTATTCCTTTCTAAACATACTTATACTTGTATAATATCTATATGTATTTACATATGTTGAGCTCACAGTACATGTAGTCGTCTTTTCTGCCACTCCGTGGCAACCGTAGCATCGCTAGCCATGGACTTTTTCCTGCACCCTATAGATAATGCTGTAATAGTGTATTTTGCACTTCTGGTTGAAAGTGCATTGACAATCAGGTTGAATCTAATCTAATCACAACTGAGTTGTAATCTGACACACTCAGCATTTAAGATATATATATATACCAATACTGTGATTTAAATACCCTTGTATATATATATATATATCTATATATATATATATATATATATATATATATATATATATATATATATATATATATACACACCCATACCATTAAAACTACCCCCTATGTAACTCCACTCACTCACTCTTCATTTCATCAGCTCCACTGACCATATAGGAGCACTTTGTAGTTCTACAGTGACAGACTGTAGTCCATCTGTTTCTCTGTATACCCCCACAGGACCCCCACAGAGCAGGTATTATGTGGGTGGTGGATCATTCTCAACACTGGAGTGACACTGACATGGTGGTGGTGTATTGGGCTGGTGTCAGGGTATCAGTAACAGCAGAGTCACTTCTGGACTGAGAATAGCCCACCAACCAAGACTATCCAGTCAACAGGGTCCTGTGGGCAGCGTCCTGTGGGCAGGGTCCTGTGACCACTGATGAAGGACTAGAGGATGACCAACACTGCACTGTGCGGCAGCAGATGAGCTACCGTCTCTGACTGTCCATCTACAAGGTGGACCAGCAAGGTAGGAGTGTCTTATAGAGGGGACAGTGAGTGGACACAGTGTTTACACACTCCAGCAGCACCGCTGTGTCTGATCCACTCACACCAACACCAGTGCTGAGAATGATCCACCACCCACATAATACCGGCTCTGTGGTGGTCCTGTGGGGGTCCTGGCCATTGAAAAACAGGGTAATACAGTATACAGTGAAACAGATGGACTACAGTCTGTACCTGTACAACTACAGAGTGTCCTATACGGTCAGTGGAGCTGATCAGATGTGATCTGTGTACAGTACAACGTGAATCCCTGTCTGTAAGTCCTGTGCGCTGTATATGATGTGTACTGTATGAAGCTTTCCTACCACAATATCAATGTTCAAGTCATTAAAGCAGGATCCATGTAAATATGCCAGATCCACTGGCACCACATGAAATACCATAACGTAATATAACATAACATACCATAACATGACATGACTACAGTACAGCTCGCTACTACAAACCTGCTTCCGCGAGAAGTTCGTTCCCATGGTCAGATCATCTTAGCGCTTCAGACGAGGACCAGGTAACGGGGTGTGAATGCCACTAAGGAATGAGCACGAAAGCTGAAAATTAGAGGAGCTACCGAGGAGGGTCACCTGACAGGTTATCACGTGAAGGCGCGAGGTGTACTCTGGGTAATGTAGTTTTACTACGTCAGCACTGCTGTTGCTGTTCCTCTCCGGCAGATGGCGCTGTTTCTGCGATTGTGTCAAAGAGCACACCTTACAGGGAACTCCACTGATATACCTCTACAGAATCAAACGGCTGGGGTGCGAACCAGCTCGTGTAGGGTGGTTTGATGAAAGCCCCGTTTAAGAGGAACTACCGATGCACAACTGTTCCCAGTGGTGGTGATGGGAACCAGATGTCCACCTCCAAAAGCTCCCGCATAGACAGTCATTGCCTGGGATGAATTATGTTATGAATACGCCGCCTGATGTCTGACACAATGTATTATTAGTTTTGTGATTGAGTTTTGGCGTCAAATGTCTTTTAACTATTAATACAGGAGGGGTACATATGGAAGACTGTTTCTGAAATAAAGGTCTTACAGGATCTCATAATAATGACTTACTCTCTCATCACTGTGACTTACTATCTCATAATTATGACTTACCTTCTCATTACTGTGACTTACTATCTCATAATTATGACTTACCTTCTCATTACTGTGACTTACTATCTCATAATTATGACTTACTTACCATCTCATAACTGTGATTTACTATCTCATAATTGTGACTTACTCTCTCATCACTGTGACTTACTATCTCATAATTGACTTACTATCTCATACTTATGACTTACTCTCTCATTACTGTGACTTACTATCTCATAATTATGACTTACTTACCATCTCATAACTGTGATTTACTATCTCATAATTGTGACTTACTCTCTCATCACTGTGACTTACTATCTCATAATTGACTTACTATCTCATACTTATGACTTACTCTCTCATCACTGTGACTTACTATCTCATAATAATGACTTACTCTCTCATTACTGTGACTTACTATCTCACAATTATGACTTACTATCTCATCACTGTGACTTACTATCTCATAATTATGACTTACTATCTCATCACTGTGACTTACAATCTCATAATTATGACTTACTCTCTCATCACTGTGACTTACTATCTCATAATTATGACTTACCATCTCATTATTATGACTTACTATCTCATAATTGTGACTTACTCTCTCATCACTGACTTACTATCTCATAATTATGACTTACTATCTCATAATTATGACTTACTCTCTCATCACTGTGACTTACTATCTCATAATTATGACTTACTGTCTCATCACTGTGACTTACTATCTCATAATCATGACTTACTATCTCATAATTATGACTTACTGTCTCATCACTGTGACTTACTATCTCATAATTATGACTTACTGTCTCATCACTGTGACTTACTGTCTCATCACTGTGACTTACTATCTCATAATTATGACTTACTGTCTCATCACTTTTTTATCCTTACTTATCTCAAAATTTAAACTGGGTATCACTGTGGTATCTCATAAGGACATGCAGGGAGTATGGCCTTTTTATCCTTAAGTGGCAAAATTGAAATGGGTACATGGGTTGCATAAGTACATGCAGGGAGTTGTTTGGTGCACCCAGAAGGAATGGAACTTGGTGGGTAGATTTGACATTGTGAGACATGCAAATGATTCAAGTTTCACGCTAGAGCGTGCATGTGACATAAGCAAGCAGCAGAGGCAGAGGTCTGGCTCCTATCTCCACCACTGTGAAGGATTCCTATTGCTCTGTGGGGAAGAACAGGGTAACACTGAAGAACAGGGTAACCAAGTATGCAGAGAACCAGGTGGTGCTCTATGGCAGGTGGACGGGTGTAGAAACAAGGAGGTGGTTTTAATGTTATGGCTTGGTTTAGTGTATATACAGCCTCAGGTCTTCATGGCATGGATTCCACGGGATGTTGTGGACTGTATAGACATGACTGCATGTCCTGCAGATTTTTAAGGTGCACGTTCATGCTGCAAATCTCCCAGTCTACCACAGTGGATCCGGTGACTGGAAGGCCACGGAAGAACACTGAACTCCCTGTCATGTTCATGAAACCCGTTTGAGACGACTGTTGCTTTCTGACATGGTGCATTATCATGCTGGAAGTAGCTGTTAGAACCATTGATCCAATATAGGATCGGATATTAGTCCTGATATTAACAAAATTTGCTGGATCAGGTATCGGATAATAAGACTGATCCATGGGGCCGATCCATTCAATCAAATTATTCCGCAACTTGTGCTAGGCCATACACCAGCAGTACACATGCAGCGTGCCGGTAGACCTGACTTACAAACAGGAACAACAGCATGGAGCGGAAAGAGTCAGCTGCATGGAGGAATGTAGTTTCACAAGCTTGGTAAGGTTAAAGTGTAAACCAACCCTGATGCCTTAATCTCTTCCGTGTGATAAAGTGTACGGTTTAATAATTCAAAAATAGTATCAGATCGATATGGGTATCGACCAATATGCAAAGTTTATGTATCAGTATCGGTATCGGATCTGAAAACCGTAGATCAGTGCAGCCCTACCTAAAAGACGGTCAGTTATGATCATGGACTGATGCACATGGTCAGCAACAATCCCCAAACAGGCAGAACACAGTACCTCACCCCATAACACCAACTCCACCAACCTAGACTCTCCAAACAACACAAGTTGGGTTGATAGGATTCATGCTGTTGGTGCCAAATTCCAACCATCTGTGTGCCTCAGCAGAAATCAAGCTTCCGCAGACCAGGCTAAGTCTTCCCAGTCTTCACCTGTCCAGCTTTGGTGAGCCTGTGCCCACTGCATGGTCTTGGTTGACAGAAGTGGAACCCAACGTGGTCTTCTGCAGTTGTAGATTTAAATCCTTTGTTGATCCCACAGTGGGGAAATTTAGTCTCTGCCTGTGTGATCCACTGCACCCCACTAGGGGGCAGTGAGCACACTTACCCGGAGCAATGGGCAGCTTGGTTGCCGCGGGGAGCAGAAGCCTTGCTGGGAACCCAACTGTAGGCTCAGGGAATCAAACCCGCGACCCTCCAGTCACAAGGCTGGTTTCCTAACCTCCAGCCCACGACTGCCCCTTGTAGCCCACCCGCCTCAATGTTCAACATGCTGTGTGTTCTGAGATGCTGTTCCAGTGATCTGAGTGACCGCCTTCTGTCAGCTGGAAGTAGTCTAGCCATTCTCTTTTGACCTCTTTAATCAACAAGGCACTTCCAGAACTGGCTCCCACTGCATGTTGTTCTTTATTGTAACACTAGAGACTGTTGTGCATGCAAGTCCCAGGAGATCAGCAGTTATGCAGCCTGCTGGCAATGACAACCATGCCACAGTAGCCCCTCCCCCTGCCTTCTGATGACTGAACGTCACCTGAAGCTGCTGAGCCCTATATATTTATGAAAGAAGTTTCTTACTTATGGATATGTGCTTAGGCTACTCCCCTGTCTGATGGTGAGATATACTCAAATAACACAAAGGCACACATACATGAGCTGTGTTTATTTAAACACACTGACATCAGTATACAAGGATGGAGAGAACGAACATGTTGAGCAGTAGATTGCAGCAGCATGTTCTAGGTAATACATGATATCTACAGGTCAGGCAGTGCAGGCAGCTGGTTGGCTGATCTACTGATCATATAATTCAAATATCCAGCTATACATTCATAGTGTAAATTACATACATGTGTATATATAAAACTGTTTAATGCCTAAAGCAGTGCAACATGTTACATCATATTTACAAGCCGTTTAAAAAAAAACCTGGCAGTTCAGGGAACAAGCGTGACATAATCAGAGAAAAACAAAAATGGGACTGAGCTGCTATTATCATCTTTCGGAAAGGGTAAAGAGGCGTTCCAGCCCAAAACTAGCATTTAGTGTTGTTTGTTATGTTATGTAACATTCTGTAGTGCAGCATTGCGTCCCTCAGCCTCATCGGTTTGACAGATTGGGTATCCTTTTGTTCTTGTTGTGCTTCTCACTGCAGTATCCAGCTGACTTTGAGCATACCCTCATCATCAAATGAATAGTTGCACAAGTAGCTGCACCCAGAAGGAATCAACCAACAGGAGTGAAACTTGGTGGGTAGGTTTGACCTTGTGAGACATGCCAGTGATTCAGGTTTCAGGCTCAGCCGTGTCATAAAGGGAGGTAAGCAGGAACAAGCTTCATCGCTGTACCTGACGGACCCAACAGCCATGACTGCACACATTCAGCAAGCAGTGATGCCCCTCCATGTGTTAGTGCTAGCACCGCTGGCAGACGCCTGCATGACTACAATGCACACAGACTACACTTAACACCATGGCAGCCTCGCCGAAGGTTTCCAATGGCGGCAGCGGGTCACTTTCAGTGGCGAGTCCCGCTCCTGTCTCGGTGAAGATGACCATGGTCAGAGCCAAGATAAACGATTTGTTGTCACACGTCACTCCTTCAGAAGGCCTGGTGTCCCTTCACCTCCACCCCTACCACACAATCTGCAGGTACTGTGTGAGAATAGTCAAGCTGCATGGGATGGATTATCACAGGACACCATTAGGAACCTCTACAGCTCCATGCTGAGTGTTGTAACTGTCACTTTAAGGCAGGTGCAGTGCGCATATGCATGGTGGAGAGCCAGAGCGAATAATGGAGAGTGTGGAGGAAAGCGCGGGAGAGAATGTGCGTGTGGTGAACTGTACTAGGTTGTAGGCTGGGTTCTCCAACTGGTGTTATCTGGGAAGTTGTGAGGAGCGAAGTCTTGGTGCTCTCGTCGTTCATTAAACTGACTCCGAAACCTCTTCACGACGTGTTCACGACCTCTCCACGAGAGCACCCACCTAACACCATACTTCCATTCGTTACAGCGTCTGGTATGTTGTGTTAGAAAACATGGTGGCCCAACACCATACTGAGAGACTCTACTTCTGTATGTGTAGCTCAATAAATATTCCCCATATCAGCCAAAATGATCATCATTTATTATTGCTGGTAATCTTAATCTTCACTCAACATTGGCACTGCAATCCCACACCTCCTTCAGGGTGGAGCTATTCTTGTGATGATGAGGGTATATGTCACTGGGATCCCCCTTACAGCCATGTAGAAAACACGTTAGCGTACACGCTATCATTCCGCATTAGCCAGATCAGATAGGCATGGAAACAAAATTTAAACATTGTGTATCTTCCCCAAAGCGCTTGTGTGTTTGCCTTTATTTATCTTTTAAATAAGCCCCTCCCACCTTCAACATACATCATCAGAAGGGGGCGTCCTAGTGTGTTATAAGCCGGAGTCCACCACCGCTCCTAGAGGAGGGAAGGTAGGCAAGTTTGCCACAGATGCATCAGCGGTCATGTCTTTCACTTTGGCCGGACTGCCCTTTAAGACCAGCCGAAGCTTGCCATTATATTATGTAACCCCTGGTCGTCATGTTGGCAGGCGGTTTGCTCTTGTTTTACTGTAGGAGTCCATTAATATCAGGAAAGACATAAAACATGAGCCACAAAAATACCCCAGAATGATCTACAGTGGGAGGGTAGAACAGAAGGCAGCTGATGAGCATGAATTCAAGACTTTTCCTCCATCTGTTCCTTGTTGGAAAACCCTGCCTTGTTTTCCCTTCTTATTAATGGCAGTGCAGTTCTTCCACCTAATACATCAGCAACACCCAGCCCTGCTCCCCCCACTCTACATCTGGATGTCATAAAGGGAGGATAACCCTCCGGGGCTTCGCACTCCTTCTATTGTCTCTGATCGAGCGGACAGATGCTGAGCAGTCATGTCATGTTAGGATTAGTGCTCCTCTCTCCTCCCTAATGGGGTGAAGCGACATGCTGCGCATGTGTTATCTGTCATAGGAATTCATGATGTCCGCAGGCCTTTACTAAGCCCAGGCTATTTATAACGCTGCTGCTGCTTATCTGTCATGCCAAAGGGGTTTAAGCATGCTCTCTGTTGTCTGCTGTCTTCCGTGCCCGGGTCACTGTTCGGCTGGTCCTCTGCTGAAGGAAAAGACTGAGTGGCAGATTGGACTAAACAAGATATGGGATTTGTTTCGTGGGACAGTGTACAGTACCGGTCAAACATTTGGACACTGCTACTCATAGAAGGTTCTCCTTTTGTTTATCTTAATGCTTTACTGTAGAATAAAAGACAGGAATGTCATGGAATTATACAGTCCACCTTAAACACCTCCAGAATGGAGCTGTACAGGAGGATGAACCAGCTTTCTTAACCTGCAGTGGAGCTGATAGAACAAGGTTTATTACTAAGCAGGTTTGGCGCGATTCTATTGGTCGGTCCATCATGAATATTCACTAACCTGAAAGGAGGACTAGAGCTTTTACACCGTGCAGAAAAAGAGATCAAAGTTTTTACACCACTAAATATATATTAGAGGTGGAGATATGGAGGAGTATCATACTGTGTACATCAGGAGTAGATGTGGTGTATCAGGATATGGACTGGTTCAGACTCTCATCAGGTGGAGCTGTTCAGTGTGAGACTGTAGGGTCTTTAAGTTCACCAACAGCATCCATTTAGTTGGGTGTGCCTAAACTTTTGACTGGTACTGTACATGCGTCACTATACACAATTCTGCTTGACAGGCTATCTGTATTGTATAGTTCACATTCCGTCACTAACAGCTCCAACTGTGGTCAGAATCGCCCTCAGGAATCTGTAGCCGACTGAAAACCCCAGACATGAAATAAGACGACCGCCAATGAAATGAACACAGACTTTACATTTACAAGGGGAATTCCACCATCTCTCCATGAACTAGTTCAGATGCAAACATCTAAGAGAGAGAGAGAGAGTTACTCAAAGTGGTTTGACGTAGGTCAAGAGCACAACGGATAACACCACTACTCACCAGGAAGCTACCGTCCCATGTGGGAGACTGGGGTTCGATTCCTGTTCTGGGTGACTAGGCTGTGCTACACCAATAAGAGTCCTCGGGCAAGACTCCTAACACTACACTGGCCCACCTGTGATATGATTAACCTTGTAAGTCGCTCTGGATAAGAGCGTCAGCTAAATGCCGTAGATGTAGGTTTGTTGTGTTCTAGAGAACTGCCAGAACTGTTTACAGTGGTGGTGATGGGAACCGAACGTGCGAAGGATTTAACCCTTTAAAAAAACTAGCTCACATCAAAGTATTGCATGAAAAGGTGGCCTTGTCTTGTCGATAGTTTCTAGAAAAGATTTTGGCCTAAAATTTATTTTTTAAAATACATCCTTGGTGGAGAGATACAGGCAGGGCGTTGTGAGGTCAAGTAGTCCGCACAGCGAATTTATTCCATCAACGTTTTCATTTACATTTCTCACAAGACTGGTCTGGTTCACTGGTCTGGTTCGGGATAGTGAATAAGAGGTCTATATTTGTGCCGTAGACATCAGGACCCCTGGTTCCCATCACCACCACTGTAAAGAAACCAGAGCCGGTAAGTTTCTCTACAGTGAACCATTTCACCTCTAACCACTCTGAATGACCTTGTTTACATCTCAACCACTGAATTATCCCGCAAACGTTTATAGGGGCAGGGGAAAGGAGTGGAATTCCCCTTTAAGGGGTATTTATAGTAGGGGGTGGGACTCTTTAAGGCACTTGGCATCACGACTGGGACGTTCTCAGCAGAACGAAGTGGTAAACCTGAAGATGAAGACTTAAGGCCTCTGCAAACAGTGCACAGACCAAGACACGGACACAGAACACAAGCTACGTACAGTATTGCTGATCTATTGCTCCTGTTTGCTATCGGGGTTGGACTGGAATTGGACTGGCATACACATAGCCCCACCTCACTCGCCAAAGACCCCCAGGGGCAAGAAGAGAAATACGAATGGAGAAGAAGGCTTATTGCAGTATCTGGTAGTAAGATCATTTACATGACTGTGTAGGTACAATGTTCAGTAATTACAGGGGTGTCCAGAGCCCAGTCTGGAGCAGGCTATCTCCACTTGAGCCCAAATAATGCCATAGGGGATGAGGAGGGTCTAGACGGGTTCCAGTGTTCGTGTGCACACTGGAAGGCTGCTCTGCATGTGCTAGTGTTTCCCTGATCAACTACACTGGATTCAACTCACTGGCTAACAACCAAACTCCTCATCAGATAGAGAAGGGACAACTGCGTGCCCTTGAGACTGGATCTGGAAACCTTTGTGTTGTACAGTATGCCAACATGGTCCATTGTTTGACCCCTGACAAGAGGTCATGGAGATGGAAAAGGACCCTCCACTCCCACATCACCCAACCTGTGCCTTTGCGAATAGTTGGATTCAAGCTGATTTCACAAATACTGAGATCCTCTACTGTTCAAAAGTTTGAAATTAAGGTTTCCATTACTATAACAAACAGGGAAATGTACAAAATTCTATTTCATAGGGTTGAACTAATGAACAGGACCCCAGTATTCCGTGTTTTCATCTTCCGTAAAACCTTTAGGAATTCTAGTTGCGTCTGAAATGATAAACCATGCAGTGGATGTTAAGGTGTCTGAGAACTGAGAATGATAACGGCTTTCTATTGCTTTGAGTGCCTTGTATTTCCAGAGTCAGCATTCCCGAGATATTACTGTACATTAACCCTGAAGTGGTTAATAATATTAAAGTATTATTAATAATAAGCCAGTTCAAACTTTTGAACGGTAGCAAACTGGGCTACTCCTCTGTCTTGTCCCTCCCCACGATCTCCCTCACAATTGGTCCTGACCCTTTGTGGTCCAGGCGCTCCCGAGCTGGCTGGCCCTCGTCGCCCAGGCTGGAGGGGCTGACAGGAGCCCCTTGCATAGAGCTGTCCGACATCTGGGAGAGAAGGTCAGGCTCCTGCTCTGAAGGCTGACCAGGGACAGGAGAGGCAGGCAGCACAGAAGAACAGATGGACGGCTGGTCAGGGAAAAGGATGAGAAAAACCATGAAGGTCTTCTTTAGCACAAAAACATTAGTGGCTTAACCCATAAGAGCCCACAGTGACGCATGTGTCACACGCCTAATGAAAGTCTAAAGTTCTTTATACAGCTTCATGCTTATATCACATATACCCATATTCTATATTACATACACCCATATTCTATATTACACATACCCATATTCTATATAACATACACACATATTCTATATCACATATACTTATATTCTATATTACATATACCCATATTCTATATAACATACACACATATTCTATATCACATATACCCGTATTCTATATCACATATACCCATATTCTATATTACATATACCCATATCTATATTACATATACCCATATTCTATATAACATACACACATATTCTATATCACATATACTTATATTCTATATCACATATACCCATATTCTATATTACATATACCCATATCTATATTACATATACCCATATTCTATATAACATACACACATATTCTATATCACATATACCCATATTCTATATCACATATACCCCTATTCTATATTACACATACCCATATCTATATTACATATACCCATATTCTATATTACACATACCCATATTCTATATAACATACACCCATATCTATATTACATACACCCATATTCTATATTACATACACCCATATCTATATTACATATACCCGTATTCTATATTACATATACCCATATTCTATATCACATACACACATATTCTATATCACATATACTTATATTCTATATCACATATACCCCTATTCTATATTACACATACCCATATCTATATTACATATACCCATATTCTATATAACATACACCCATATCTATATTACATACACCCATATCTATATTACATATACCCATATTCTACATTACATACACACATATTCTATATCACATATACCCGTATTCTATATTACATATACCCATATTCTATATTACATATACCCATATTCTATATTACATATACCCATATTCTATATCACATATACCCATATTCTATATAACATATACATATATTCTATATAACATATACCCATATTCTATATTACATATACCCATATTCTATATTACATATACCCATATTCTATATTACATATACCCATATTCTATATTACATATACCCGTATTCTATATTACATACACCCATATTCTATATAACATATACCCATATTCTATATCACATATACCCATATTGTATATCACATATACCCGTATTCTATATCACATATACCCATATTCTATATTACATATACCCGTATTCTATATCACATATACCCGTATTCTATATTACATATACCCATATTCTATATCACATATAACCATTCTGACGCCATTTCTAGAACGCTATGATGAAATACCAGTTATGAAATTGTTGTTGTGACATATGCTACCAGTATTATGACCCCATAATACTTACAGAGGACACCATGTGACCTCTTTGTCACAATAAGACTGATCTTTGATGATCTTATAACTGACCCTTTATTATTTTCCCTTAAGGGGAAACGGGCCTGGGCTCTTATGGGTTAAAGAGACAGCTTAGTTTCTCGTATGTACAAACATAGTTCAACTGCAGAGACATGTTTGCATGTTCTGTTTTGCAGGAGAGCTTGAGGTTTGACTGTACTTTTGCGTCCCAAAGCTACAAAGGCAACCATTACAGATAGCAGGTTTGTACTGTATGAAGCCAGTTTGTGATTGTTTAGGCCTGTGGTTTAATGCAAATTGGCCATAAACTTTTATTCTACTTAGGAGACATGTTAGTCCTGCCTGAACAGTCCTGTCTCGGCTGCTTTATCGGGGTAATGGAAGGACAGTGTGTGACCTCCCCACTCTCTTTACTCTGTTCCTTAGAAACTGACTTGTGATGTGTGTGTACCTGTAAGGAGACACTGGACTTGTTGGACTTCTCCTTCAGTTTGGCCAGTGTGCCTCGCAGGCCGGACTTCTCGGTCATCTCCAGTGCGGCTTTGAACAGTTTGGGGGTCTCAGCCCGTGGTGGGATCACGTGCACCGGCTCCTTCGGTTCCTCCTTCTTTTCCGCAGGCTTCTTATCCGCCAGCATTTTCCTTCACAACATACATCAGCATCCTCAGCATCAGCATCTAACACTTTTTAGAACCCGACAGACAGTACCGAGGCAACGTAACACAGACAGCACCGAGGCAAAGTAACACAGACAGCACTGAGGCAACGTAACACAGACAATACCGAGGCAACGTAACACAGACGGCACCGAGGCAAAGTAACACAGGCGGCACTGAGGCAATGTAACACAGACGGCACCGAGGTAACGTAACACAGACGGCACCGAGACAACGTAACACAGACGGCACCGAGACAACGTAACACAGACGGCACCGAGACAACGTAACACAGACAGCACCGAGACAACGTAACACAGACGGCACCAAAACAACGTAACACAGACGGCACCGAGGCAAAGTAACACAGACGGCACCGAGGCAAAGTAACACAGACATCACAGAGGCAACGTAACACAGACATCACAGAGGCAACGTAACACAGACATCACAGAGGCAAAGTAACACAGACAGTACCGAGGCAAAGTAACACAGACAGTATCGAGGCAACGTAACACAGACAGCACCGAGGCAAAGTAACACAGACAGCACCTAGACAACGTAACACAGACAGCACTGAGGCAACGTAACACAGACAGCACCAAGACAACGCAACACAGACAGCACCGAGGCAAAGTAACACAGACAGCACCTAGACAACGTAACACAGACAGCACTGAGGCAACGTAACACAGACAGCACCAAAACAACGTAACACAGACGGAACCGAGGGAAAGTAACACAGACATCACAGAGGCAAAGTAACACAGACATCACAGAGGCAACGTAACACAGACATCACAGAGGCAAAGTAACACAGACAGTATCGAGGCAACGTAACACAGACAGCACCGAGGCAAAGTAACACAGACAGCACCTAGACAACGTAACACAGACAGCACTGAGGCAACGTAACACAGACAGCACCAAAACAACGTAACACAGACGGAACCGAGGCAAAGTAACACAGACATCACAGAGGCAAAGTAACACAGACATCACAGAGGCAACGTAACACAGACATCACAGAGGCAACGTAACACAGACATCACAGAGGCAAAGTAACACAGACAGTACCGAGGCAAAGTAACACAGACAGTATCGAGGCAACATAACACAGACAGCACCGAGGCAAAGTAACACAGACAGCACCTAGACAACGTAACACAGACAGCACTGAGGCAACGTAACACAGACAGCACCAAGACAACGCAACACAGACAGCACCGAGGCAAAGTAACACAGACGGCACCGAGACAACATAACACAGACAGCACCGAGGCAAAGTAACACAGACAGCACTGAGGCAAAGTAACACAGACAGCACCGAGACAACGTAACACAGACAGCACCGAGACAATGTAACACAGACAGCACCGAGACAACGTAACACAGACAGCACCGAGGCAAAGTAACACAGACGGCACCGAGACAACGTAACACAGATCTGTGCTCCAGGTTACAGCAATTAGGAGCTTAATAACACTGCAAAGCACAGAAGAGATCAGGTAAATCTCTGACCTCACTGATATTTAATCTGATTATATATAGTCTGAATACATTTATGAGACTGAGGGAAGGACGGAGACAGTAGTAGAACATAAAATCTAATTAATTAAATAATTTGTATTGGTCTGGTTATCATGACATTAGATCGCATTGCAAAAGGTAACTGGGGTGTTTAAGTAGGTCAAAAATTAAAAACAATATATTGTGATATAAGATTTTGGCAGTGAGGGATTAATTTAATTTAATTTATATTCAGTCAAAGTTTAAAAACCATTTTGGAAAACAATCTAACATGATCTCACATATTTTATGTTTATGTTAACTTATTTCCATTTAAATCAGTAAAGCATGTCATTTGATCAGGCTGCTAAAACGCTTCCATGCGACCGTCTCTCACTTTGCTTTCTTGCGGAGCAGTTTCTGGGACTCCGGATAGTGCACCAGGATTTCGTTGAGGCCCTTCTTCTCCAGGATGAAGAGGTTGGCGAAGCCATGTGCTATCACGTTGGCTGTTCTTCGGTTCCCTCCACCTACAGCCAGCAAACTTTATCCCAGGCACAGAGACACAGGAGTAAGACACCATGCCCACATCTGGCTGTCACATCAGACTCAGAATTTCAAACCTGCCTCCGTTTATTTTCGGCTCATGTTTCCCATGTCACATTTAAAACACGGAAATCATTTAGTATTGTACATGATTTCCCGATTTGATATGAGACAAGAACATGAAGCTCAGGATGGAAACTGGCAGTCTATTCAGAGAGATATAATCCATACCAATTAAGAGGTCACCTGATTTCGCCAAACACTGATCCTGCTTTTAGCGTGGCAAATACAGTCTTCCCGTCCGGACCCCCAACCACCTGGACCTCCCCTGACTTAATGATGTACATCTCTCGACCAACCTCATCCTGCAAAAATGATTCCACCATTTAACCAGTAATAGCTTACACATATTCACCCATCAGCCACGACAATAAAACCACCTCCTTACATCTACACTCATATTCACGTTATCAGCTCCACTGACCGTATAGGACACCCTGTAGTTCTACAGGTACAGACTGTAGTCCATCAGTTTCTCTGTATACTCTACTACCCTGTTCTTCAATGCTCAGGACCCCCACAGGACCACCATCGAGCAGGTATTATTTGGCTGGTGGTCAGCACTGCTGTGTCTGATCCACTCACCCCAGCCCAACACACACTAACACACGACGTCAGTGTCACTGCAGTGCTGAGAATGATCCACCACCCACAAAATACCTGCTCTGTGGCGGTCCTGCGAGGGTCCTGACCACTAAAGAACAGGAAGCAGGGCTTCAAAATACAAGTGATGAAGGGGTGCTACGGTTTCACATTAAGCTGAACCAGATAGCAACAGTTGCTACACAAAACAGGTCCGTGGGCGGAGCTTGAATAGGTAGGTTTAGGTAAGTGTGTCACAATGATGAGCATACGGTACCTTTTTGCAGACGTAGTCTCCGGGAAGATACACGACAGACCTGAGCCTTTTCAGCATGTCATAAATCATCTGCCTGTCACAGCCCTGAGAAGAGGAAAATAACAGACCCGGGGAAAGATGGATAGATGGAAAACAGCAGGGAGATAAAGAGACCAATAAGGGATGCATTATTGTGAGAGAGTACAAAGGCATGGGCATCTTCGGGGCCTCATAAGCACAAGTCAGTACCTCAGTATGAGGAAAGACCTGATGTGAACCTATGTAGCCGGTACCTACTGACCGCTACGAGAAATCCTACAACATGCAGGTCCTACCTCAAAGAGCGGAACCTTGCTGACGATAGAGTAGTTCACATCCACTGCTATATCCAGCCTCATCTTGTCCGGTAACTGCGCCAGTAACTCCTCTTCATCTGTACATGCAATAAAGATAAAACGAGTATACAGCATTTCCATTGTCTAACTAACCCAACAGCACCATGATAAGAAAAGATCGGCTGAACTGAACTGTCTAGGTGATGTCTGTGTTACTTTGCCTCGGTGCTGTCTGTGTTACTTTGCCTCGGTGCTGTCTATGTTACTTTGCCTCGGTGCTGTCTGTGTTACTTTGCCTCGGTGCTGTCTGTGTTACTTTGCCTCGGTTCTGTCTGTGTTACGCTGTCTCCGTGCTGTCTGTGTTACGTTGCCTCAGTGCCGTCTGTGTTACTTTGCCTCGGTGCTGTCTGTGTTACTTTGCCTCGGTGCTGTCTGTGTTACGTTGCCTCGGTGATGTCTGTGTTACGTTGCCTCGGTGCTGTCTGTGTTACGTTGCCTCGGTGCTGTCTGTGTTACGTTGCCTCGATGATGTCTGTGTTACGTTGCCTTGGTGCCGTCTGTGTTACGTTGCCTCGGTGCTGTCTGTGTTACGTTGCCTCGATGATGTCTGTGTTACGCTGTCTCCTTGCTGTCTGTGTTACTTTGCCTTGGTGCCGTCTGTGTTACTTTGCCTCGGTGCTGTCTATGTTACTTTGCCTCGATACTGTCTGTGTTACTTTGCCTCGGTGCTGTCTGTGTTACTTTGCCTCGGTTCTGTCTGTGTTACGCTGTCTCCGTGCTGTCTGTGTTACGTTGCCTCAGTGCCGTCTGTGTTACTTTGCCTCGGTGCTGTCTGTGTTACTTTGCCTCGGTGCTGTCTGTGTTACGTTGCCTCGATGATGTCTGTGTTACGTTGCCTTGGTGCCGTCTGTGTTACGTTGCCTCGGTGCTGTCTGTGTTACGTTGCCTCGATGATGTCTGTGTTACGCTGTCTCCTTGCTGTCTGTGTTACTTTGCCTTGGTGCCGTCTGTGTTACGTTGCCTCGGTGCTGTCTGTGTTACGTTGCCTCGATGATGTCTGTGTTACGCTGTCTCCTTGCTGTCTGTGTTACTTTGCCTTGGTGCCGTCTGTGTTACGTTGCCTCGGTGCTGTCTGTGTTACGTTGCCTCGATGATGTCTGTGTTACGCTGTCTCCTTGCTGTCTGTGTTACTTTGCCTTGGTGCCGTCTGTGTTACGTTGCCTCGGTTCTGTCTGTGTTACGTTGCCTCGATGATGTCTGTGTTACGCTGTCTCCTTGCTGTCTGTGTTACTTTGCCTTGGTGCCGTCTGTGTTACGTTGCCTCGGTTCTGTCTGTGTTACGTTGCCTCGATGATGTCTGTGTTACGCTGTCTCCTTGCTGTCTGTGTTACTTTGCCTTGGTGCCGTCTGTGTTACTTCAGAATAAGATTTTTAAGCAACAGAGACTGAACTAAACCCCCTCACCTCCACGACCCATAGCATTTTAAATCTGTCTGCACCCTATTTATATTATTTATAAATTCCACTTTACTACCTATACTATACATCCATCATGTGCGATGTATGCTGCCTGCATATACGTCATAGATAAAATAAATAACACAGATAGATGTTTACACAGCTACACATTAATACAACACTTGCTGTTTGTAAGTTCTTTAGTGTCCGCATGGCTCAAATAGTGAACGGACACTGAGCTCCCAAAACCAGCTTGATTGACGCACTGCTCTCCAGCCTTTGATTACCTGGCGCATGTGCTAATACACACCCATCATCAAAAGAATAGCTGCACCCAGAAGGAAGCTCTATTGGGAAGGAGGATAAAGGTTACGAGGAACAATAACTGATGACACATTTAGACTGATATGGGCAATACCTATTGAGCTACACATGCAGAAGTAGCGTCTCAGTATGGCATCGGGCCCCCTTGTTTCCTAATGCAACATTCCAGACGTCCCAGCATGGAGTTGTAGAGGTTCCTAAAGGTGTCCTGTGATAATCCATCCCATGCAGCTTGAATATCCTCACACACTTCCTGCAGATGGTGCGGTAGGGGTGGAGGTGGAGTGACACCAGATCTTATGCACGTGTGACAACAAACTGTTCATCTAGGTGCTGACCACGGTGCCTCCACACACACATTTGTGGGTCGCCTCCACCAAGACAAAAGCGGGGGTCATCATTGAAGATGACCGGCTACCATTCTGAGTCACTCCATGACAGTTGTTGGTGGTGTTGACCTGGTGTTAAGGGTAGTCATTGTGCGTCTGCGTGCATGTAGTCCTGTATGCAGTCATCTGCCAGTGGTCCTAGCACTAAGGGATGACTCAAAGAGGGCATCACTGCTCCCTGAAAGTCCACATTTGTGGCTGTTGGGTCAGTCAGGTACAGCGATAAGGCCCATCCTTGCTTGGGACACAACCGAGCTAGATCATTTGCAACTATTTGTTGGACGATGAGTAAAATGTGTTTGGAGAAGAAATGTAGACGGTCACTCTAAGAAGAGAAGACAATTAAGCTCTTACCCAGCATGCCCTGAGACTGCCACGTGTAGTTGTACCAGGTTTTCACTCGGTACTGCACATCTCTCGGGATGCGGTTGGAGCCCATGTATTTCACGGTGCTGTCCATGCACGAGCGATAGTGTGTCTGATCAGCCGTGGCCGCACCCACGACGTCCCTCATCTAGCATAGAAATGGCCAGTATCTTTTAGAACCCCCTCAAAACAAGCAACCAAGCTTTTCACATGAGTTAAAGAGGATGAATACTCTACCTGTCCAATCATTATGGAGAAGGCAAAGACACCAACAAAGTAATTGACAAGCTGGAAAATGATTTCATAGAGATTGGTGGGGTCTGGCAGTCCACCGATGGTGATCAGGGTCTTTACAGCGAAGTAGTAACACCGGATGTAACTGGACAAAAAAAAAAACATGTTAGACAAAAGAAAATATTTACACTGAACAATGGCATTATTAGGAGACATACAGGGGTTGGACAATGAAACTGAAACACCTGGTTTTAGACCACAGTCATTTATTAGTATGGTGTAGGGCCTCCTTTTGCGGCCAATACAGCGTCAGTTGGTCTTGGGAATGACATATACTGCGTCCTGCACAGTGGTCAGAGGGAGTTTAAGCCATTCCTCTTGCAGGATAGTGGCCAGGTCACTACGTGATGCTGGTGGAGGTTCGTCCTTCTTGGTGGTATGCTGACATTACCCTGGATACTGTGGCTCTTGATACATCACAAAGACTTGCTGTCTTGGTCACAGATGCGCCAGCAAGACGTGCACCAACAGTTTGTCCTCTTTTGAACTCTGGTATGTCACCCATAATGTTGTGTGCATTGCAGTATTTTGAGCAGAACTGTGCTCTTACCTGCTAACTGAACCTTCACACTCTGCTCTTACTGGTGCAATGTGCAGTTAATGAAGATTGGCCACCAGGCTGGTCCAATTTAGCCATGAGACCTCCCACACTAAAATGACAGGTGTTTCAGTTTCATTGTCCAACCCCTGTAGTATTTAAAAATAACATAATACAAAATAATACCTGTAGTTAATGTATTATAATATGATCTAATACTAATATATGGTCATTTTACAAAGACAACATAAAAATTCTACATTTTTACTTTTATGCATCATTGAACATAGCAGTGTTTTTAGCAGAAGCGACAGTTATTGCCCAAAGGAAATAACTGAAATCTTCAAAATAGCAAATTTACAGGAGAAGCCAAAAACCTCATTTAATTATAATGTAAGTCAATGGAACCAGACTTCTTTCCAAGCAGTTTTGGGTCATTTCTGTTGGTCCATTTATCATGAAACTCCCACACAGTATACACAACAGCTGCCGTGTTCAAATGATGCAGAAAAGTACAAACTGAGACGCATGTTTTTCTTTGGACAGCGAAGGCATACTATTTAATATAAGAGATGCTTAAAGGGGAAGTAAAACCCTGAACTAAACGCCTCACCCCCACGACCCATAGCATTTTAAATCTGTCTGCATCCTATTTATCTTATTTATAAATTCCACATTTTACTACCTATACAATTTACATTTATGATGTTCAAATGGTGCAGAAAAGTACAAACTGAGACACGTGTTTTCCTCTGGACAGCGAAGATCTACTATTAAACATAAGAGATGCTTAAAGGGAAAGTGCTGCAGTTTTCGAGAAACTTAGAGAGTCAGAATTGTTCACAGTGGTAGTGAATGGAACCAGACCTCCACCTCTAAAAGCTCCCTCACAGAAAGTTATTCCACTAAATGGGTATGACCAGTCAGGCTGATGTCTGAGGCTTTGATTTACACTAGCTTTGTGATAAACTTTTTTAAAAATGCATTTGAATCGGATAACTGTAATCTATTCAAGGCAGTGGGGTACATGAAGAGTGTTCCAAAGCAAAACTGTCCCTAAAGTCTGCTACTGTTTACACAGTGTGAAAATTACGACCAACAGAAATGGTCCAAACCGCTTGGAAAAAGTCTGGTTCCATTGACTTACATGAGGTTTTTGCCCAAACTTGTTTTCTCAAACTCTCCTCAGTTTTACCATCATCATGAAGACACATGTAGGTTCACTGGTGGTTTTGAAAGTAAACAAAATAGCTATATTAGACATGGTGACCTCTGGTTCCCATCACCACCCTGTATAGAAATCTGAAAAGTCTGATTTTCTCTAATTTTCTTATGAACTATTTGTCATCAGACCACAAAAATGATCATTTACCACTAACAGACCTTACCAATCAGTGAAATTCTGCTTTAAAGACACTTGTCAAAAACTTACAAAGGCTTTGAAGTAATTGGCAGTGAAGCAACAGCACATTAGCACATTATTAATTAATTAATTTATTTATTTATTTATTTAAGTACTGCTGTTTGGGTGTAACTGGATCCTTGAGTACTACAATTTTGTTCCACCCACATGTGGTACATGTGTACTTGAATCCTTCTGTAATAAGTATGTCGGTGAGTTTGCTGCTATTTGCTATGTACAAAATTCCTCCTTGCTAATCCGCTGTATGATGCAGGTGCAGCAGACATTAATTATTAATGCATATTAATACATACGCATTGCCTTCTCCGGTGTACACCCAATGTGTAGATCCCAGGCCTTCATAGGCAGAAACCCAGTAATAGAGACAGGCGTTGCAGTGGAGGCAGTACAGCAGGTAGGTGGTGGTGCGGATGACTCTAGAAACCGAAAGGAACGGATGAACAGGGAGAAGAGAATCATAACAGATGTGCATTCAGACGTGTGTGTAAAGCGGAAGCTTGTGCTCACCTGTAAACATAGGCTTTGGTCAAAATGGCCTCGAGACGCATATTGAACTCAAAGAAGGACATGATCTGGATAACAGCGGGAGAGACGGATTCTGAGAAACTGATTGTAGAGGACGTACTACAAGACATAGAGTCATAGCAATGTACTGAACTCAACTGAACTGAACTAAATCGTATGCAGAGCTTGCCTTCAGTAGCCGCGGGCAGCGGAGGAGCGGGTTGATCCCTGTTTTGAAGTAGAAGAGCTCCAAGGGAAGGAGACTGGCCACGTCCAGCTGTGACCCGTTCAGAGCAAACACAAATGTAATGTAATCAGTGATGTACATTTAGGCAGTGATGAACATTTCTATGTAACTCCTTTTGGCTGAGCGCTGCTAAAGCGCTGCTCTCACCTTGAAGCGCAGAGCTTTCATGTAATTGCTTCTCATTTCCTTCCTGTCACTCTGAAAAATAAAGACAGTGTCGCAAAGTGATCAACGGTTTCCTATCAGGGATCCTCTAATTTACACGGACTCTGATTCTGCAGCCTCACGTACCACAATGTCCCCGCCACGGATGAACTGCAAGCGGGGCTGGAAGAGCAGGATGTCCATGATGTAGATGACGTCACACAGGTAGTCGGTCATTAGCCACAGGTGAATGTTGTTTGGGGTCTGAAAGGGGAAAGCCCAGCGCACCGGAATCATCCACAGGTTCCAGTTCCAGGCCAAAGTGACAAAGAACAGCCAGAGCACGTAGACCAGGTCTAAAGATAACGGCAACAAGACAATATCAGTATACATCATACAGGCGTTAGTGTTTAATAGTACGTATACAAATGACCCCCATAAGATATGACCCTTTACAGGGGGCATAGACCAGAAATCTTTCTGCAGGCCAATATAGCGATATGACTAATATATTTTATAATTCAAATATTTTCCTTCCATAACTCTTTCACTCCATAACTAACGAATTAACTAATAGACTCTCGGCAGGTGAAATGTTGTGAGCCTGTTGAGCTGCTAGAGAGCAACAAGGGGTAAAAAGGCAAGGATGTGGACCCTCGTAGCTGAGAAAAAAATAACCAGTAGTGCTCCAAAAAAAAAAGATCTATCCAAAACTGTAAATCTTTCATTCAATATTAATCACACTTATCACAATAACAATATATATTTATATATTGGCCATTCAAACACAATAAAAACACTGTTATGACTCTGGACTTGCTCCAGCTCATCAGCAGTTTTGCTAATCATGCACTTTTCCATATAAATATAAATGGAAATTATGCAGAAATCATATTTTAGGGCCACTGTGAACAAGTTTAGTTGGTAGTGTGCATAGACTTATACAGACATCCAATATTTTTCATGTACATATATGGCTATGTCAGTACACATGGCTGCACATGGTTGAAAAAGAGATGGAGTGGACAAACACTGTGGACAAACATGAAGGGATGGAAAGGAAGAGAACTAATGAGAAGTCGTCACGTGGGGTTCAAGGCGAGGCGGCAGGATATAGGCACAAGGATTTAATGGACAGAACAGAACCAAAGAAGCAAAACACTAAGAAACACTAAACCAGCTTACAAAAACAACCAACACGGAGAGAAACGACCGGCAGGGAGACAAAACACAAAACCAGCAAGAACACAGGGGACTACAGGGAGTATAAGTGAACAAGGACTAACAGGGAACACCTGGGAAGGAGTGGAGCTACAAACCAAGGACAGGTGAGGGGACTGACAAAGGGGGCGGAGACAGGAGGAGCCAAAAACCAAAACAAACAGAAGCACATGGAACAGGACAACAAAAGGCACATGGAAGTGACGAGAAACAAAACCAGAGAAAACAGACGAACAAGGGCGAGACCAGGCAGGACGTGACAGAAGTAGACTGACCAGCTGAACACGTCTCACAGGAAGAGGGGAAGGGTGAAGCGTTTGGTTTTAAAATGGCCAAATATTATAGCCAAATATTAGACTAGCTAACATTCAGCCACTGAACACAAAAACTAATAACCCCCAGCGACATGCACAGGAAGGCTTCATAAAACAGGAAGCAGAGGGCAGAGGACAGAGAGAGGGGGGGTGGGGGAAGGGTCTCACTGGTGAAGGGGTCGATGCTAGCCGGGAAGCGATACTGAAGCAGGCGGCCCATCTTGGACCGACGCTTCACCTTAAAGCACAGCACCCTGCTATACTCCTCTTCCTGAGGTTCCCCCTCAGCGGGAGCATCCTGTGCTTCCTCTTTGGCCTCAGGCTCCTCCGCAGGCTCAGGAGGAGGGGCTGGAGGGGCTGGAGCTGCTTTTGCCGGAGCTGTGGTGGTAAGAATAGGGAGAGAAATCACCTATGGCTGTTTCACACTCGCAATTTATTTGCATGGTCAACTACAGAGCATATGGAGGTGTAGGGAAACTCAGTACGGATTGGGATAGGAACAGGATTACGGATTGGGATAGGAACAGGATTATGGATTGGGATAGGAACAGGATTACGGATTGGGACAGGAACAGGATTACGGATTGGGACAGGAACGGGATTACGGATTGAGATAGGAACAGGATTATGTATTGGGATAGGAACAGGATTATGAATTGCGATAGGAACAGGATTACGGATTGGGATAGGAACAGGATTACGGATTGGGATAGGAACAGGATTACGGATTGGGATAGGAACAGGATTACGGATTGGGATAGGAACAGGATTACGGATTGGGATAGGAACAGGATTACGGATTGGGATAGGAACAGGATTACGGATTGGGATAGGAACAGGATTACGGATTGGGATAGGAACAGGATTACGGATTGGGGATAGGAACAGCGTATTGGGATAGGAACAGGATTACGGATTGGGATAGGAACAGGATTACGGATTGGGATAGGAACAGGATTACGGATTGGGATAGGAACAGGATTACGGATTGGGATAGGAACAGGATTATGTATTGGGATAGGAACAGGATTACGGATTGGGATAGGAACAGGATTACGGATTGGGATAGGAACAGGATTATGGATTGGGATAGGAACAGGATTACGGATTGGGATAGGAACAGGATTACGGATTGGGATAGGAATAGGATTAGGTGGGCCTGAGGTGGGTTCAGGGTCAGAGTGAGCATGAAAGGCTGGAACTAGGGTAAGGCCTTTAGAGCAGTTGTAATCAAAGATGGCTTTAGTGGTTGCAGTCTTTTAACTACATGCCTTACATCCTATGGTCCAAAATCTGCCTAGATATTCCCAAACTCTTTCTTTAAGTATGTCAGGGCATCCTAATCTAGGAGAAGGACCAATCCTAAACCTGAGCTCTGAACCTCGGCTCACAAGAGAGTGACTGAAGGCCACCCGCAGTGCAAGAAGTCAAATGGTAACACTGTACAACACAGATAGAAAGGAATACCAAACATCCCCTTCCTGTTATTAGTGCAACATTACTGATTTCTGATTTATTACTCTCCTTCTTGTTCTTGGTACAGATTTTTCCACTATCTAGTCCGACAGTTTTTTTTTCTGAGATATTGACACCATTCTGACTCGGGAATTTCCCCTCTGATCAGAAATGGTGTGCTTGTATACAACGTTACATCCAACATATGAAAAAACTTAAATTCTGAAACTTTTCCCATTCTTTTAACGAATGAACAGCAAGTGGCGATCACCTGCTGTACCCATCCGTCCTTCCTCCTGTAGTGGCCTATTCATTTTCACCCCTCTTGTTTCCTTTACCCAACAGATGTAAGCAAGGACAGGCTTTATCGTTGGACCTAACAGCCACAACTCCAGACATTCAGTGAGCAGTGTTACCCTCCATGAGTCATCCTGTGAGTGCCAGCACCATTGGCGGACGACTGCATGACACAGGACGACGTGCACACAGACTGTTACTGTACTTAACACCACGTCAACGTCACCACAGACTGCACTGGTGTCGTGCCAGACTGTCATGGAGTGACTCAGAATGACAGCGGGTCATCTTCAGTGACCAGGCCCGCTTTGTCTTGGTGAGATGAGAAACAAATGTGTGTGGAGGCACTGTGGTCAGCACCAAGATGGACGGTTGTTCTCACACGTCCAGAAGGCCTGGTGTTACTAAACCTCCACCCCTACCGCACCATCTGCAGGAACTAAAGGACAAACTACCGCAGGACACCGTTACGAACCTCTACAACTCCATACCGAGACATCTGGCTATACTGAGAGACAGACTTCTGTATGTGTAGCTCGATAAATATTGATCATATCAGCCTAAATTTATCATTATTTATTGTCCCTGGTAATTTTTATCTTCCTACCCAACAGCACTGCAACCCCACACCTCCTTCTGGGTGCAGCTGTTGTTTTGACGATGAGTGTAATTAATTCATTAATTCATTAAGGCAAAAGTGCATTATGTTGCTTAGCAATTTTAAGCCAGGTGTTGGGTAGTTTCATCGGATGAACTTCCTAACCATCACAAGAGAATCCGAAGGACTAAACGCAGACAAGTCCAACCAGTCATCACTCAAAGGCGGGTAAAAGTCGAAAATCAGTCTCACTCGGAAACATGGCTACGAAAACCACAGAGCAGGAAATCTGACAAACACAGAAAGCAGCAGGATGTTAGGATAATAAGGGGAGCCAGAACATTCCATGGAAATCCTGGAGGACTCAAATAGTTTAGCCACAGCATCATAAGATCTCCTAGTATGATCTGTCTGACTTCGTTGATAGTCAGCTCGGTGAACTAGTTTGCGAATGACCCAACACAAGTGTGCGGTCTTATTGAGTTTACAGTAGGTTACAGCTTGGTCAGCTCACAGGCAGGCGGAGTGTCGTTGTCCGAGTCATCGGGATCTATGAGTTTCTCCTTGGCGCGCTCTGTCCTCTCTTTGAAGAGCTTGACCAGCTCCTGCAGACGCTCATTCACCACTGTGCTGGTCTGACTGGCAGAGGACGCTGGACGCTCCTTCAGCCTGTTAAAGGCAATACATGTAGTATTTACAGCTCAGCATAGCACATGCAGTAATCCTACAGGACTATAATATACAGATCCATAAAGACATCAAACAATAATTCCAAAATACTAAACAACACGACACGTTTGAGAGAGGTGTGTGAAGATTTGGGCACACAGTTTGCACTGTGCTTCCATTACCTGTTAGCTACATTAGCCGTGTAGCTCAGAGAGGCAGCATGCAGCTGCTAAAGCCGTACAGTAGTGTTATATTGACTTTAGTGCTTTACCCGTCATCGCTGGTGATGCTGCTCTGGCTGGGCCATGCCCTTACTGTGGTCTCCAGCTCCTCCTCCTCCTCGTCTCCTGAGGAGTACAGCTTCTTTCTGCCAGGGAAACCAGGAACCAGTAAGAACAGTCACTGCTCTGCTGTCCTCCTTCTGCCTTGCTAACTCAGTTAACATGTAGCATGGTTGTTGCTATATCCCTCATTAACAAACTCACCATGTTCATAATATTACATAAATATTAAAATCCAGATCTAATTATCGCCATCAATTACAAATCCAAACTGCAGTTCTCAAACGATGATGAGCACAAAGCATGTTTTTTGTGGAGGACAGAAGTAGTAATGGAAGAGTGAACGGATGTGCATTTAGAATGGCAGTGGATAAAGATGCTTCCCATGCATGAGAATATGAGAACATGAGAGGATGGGATGAGGCCGGATGACGACTGATATTTAACATCTTACATTTTGGTCCAAATATTTTGTGGTTTTCTGTCCCTGGAGCCCGCACAGTTTCCGTCCACAGGTACGTGTGTGTGAGTGTGAGAGTGTGTGTGTGTGAGTGTGTGTGCGTGTGAGTGTGTGTATGTGTGTGTGCGTGCGTGTGTGTGTGTGTGAGAGAGTGTGTGATTGTGTGTGTGTGCGAGTGTGTGTGTGTGCGAGAGTGTGTGTGTGTGCGAGTGTGTGTGTGTGTGTGTGTGTGTGTGTGAGTGTGTGTGAGAGTGTGTGTGTGTGTGTGAGTGTGTGCGCATGTGTGTGTGTAAGTGTGAGAGTGTGTGTGTGCATGTGAGTGTGTGCGAGTGTGTGTGTATGTGTGTGAATGTGTGTGTATGTGTGCGTGTGTGTGCGCGAGTGTGTGTGCGCGTGTGAGTGTGAGTGTGTGTGTGCGTGTGAGTGTGTGAGCGTGTGAGAGTGTGTGTGCATGTGTGCGAGTGTGTGTGTGTGCGTGTGTGTATGTGCGTGTGTGTGAGTGTGTGTATGTGTGCATGCGAATGTGTGTGTGTGCGTGTGTGTGTGTGTGAGCGATTGTGCGTGTGTTTGTGTGCGATTGTGCGTGTGTGTGTGTGTGCGTATGTGTGTGTGAGCGATTGTGCGTGTGTGAGTGATTGTGCGTGTGTGAGTGAGTGTGTGAGTGTGTGTGTGTGTGTGTGTGTGTGTATGTGTGTGCGTGTGTGTGTGTGTGTGAGCGATTGTGCGTGTGTGTGTGAGCGAGTGTGTGTGTATGTGTGTGTGAGTGATTGTGCGTGTGTGAGTGAGTGTGTGTGTGTGAGTGTGTGTGTGTGTGAGTGTGCATATGTGTGAGTGTGTGTGTGTGTGTGTGTGTGTATGTGTGTGTGTGTGAGAGTGTGTGTGTGTATGTGTGAGTGTGTGTATGTGTGTGTGAGTGTGTGTGTGTGTGTGAGAGTGTGTGTGTATGTGTGAGTGTGTGTATGTGTGTGTGTGTGTGTGTGTGTGTGTGTGTGTGTGTGTGTGTATGTGTATGTGTGTGTGTGTGTGTGTGTGTGTGTGAGAGTGTGTGTGTGTGTGTGTGTGTATGTGTATGTGTGTGTATGTGTGTGTGTGTGTATGCGTGTGTGTGTGTGTGTGTGTGTGTGTGTGTGTGTGAGAGTGTGTGTGTGTGTGTGTGTGTGTGTATGTGTATGTGTGTGTATGTGTGTGTGTGTGTATGCGTGTGTGTAAACACAAAATAAAAACAAACCCAAATAATTAGACCAAACAATATAAAACGATTGAAACAAAATATACTAAATATAAATCATTCCATAAGCAAACAACAGTTCTGATTTATGATGCTTCTGATTCACTGATTTAGCATCTTAGGGCTGAAGTGTTGATGCTGTTGTTTGTTTTCTTGCTTGCACAGAAGGCTCGCGTCAGGAGACTGAAGGCTGGAGATGTTGGAGTAGTTTATTTCAAGGCTCTTATCCAAAGACAGTCCAGTCTAAACCCAGTCCAACTCAGTCTAAAGACAGAAACCCGTCCCAGAGGTTTTATACACTGTTTCACCAACCCCTGAAGAGGGTGCGTCCTGATCTGATGTTACCAGATGGTCAACTCTCCTCTAAATGATGTTTGACCTATGACCTGTAGAACCCTGAAGGCAACATCCTACTAGGGACCCCGTCGTAGCTGTTCCCACATGGTAAACTTATACACACTTTATACATACACACTTTATACAAAACACACTGATATCCAACAATCCCAGTACTGAAGTGCAGTCAGAGCTGAGCCAGATCTGCTTTGATATGATATAATATATAATATTATATTTGATATATATCTTGCTAGCACGGCTATGGGAACCCAGTTATGCTACGCTAACAAAGTTTGGTTGTTACAGACTGAGCATGTACAGGGGTTGGACAATGAAACTGAAACACCTGGTTTTAGACCACAGTCATTTATTAGTATGGTGTATGGGACTTCTAAAAGCGGCCACATAAATAGTCTTATCAGATTGGTCTTAAGTAACATGACATATACTGCGGTCCTGCACATCAGTACAAATCAGAGGGAGTTATTAGCCATGTCTTCTTACAGGATAGTGGCCAGTCACTGGAATAACCTGATAGCTGGTGTGAGGTTCGTCCTCTTGGCCCGGTATGCATGACCCTCACCCTGGATAATGCATCTCTTGATAAACGGTCAGCAAAGACTGCTGTCTTGGTCACAGATGCTGCTGTACAGCATTATACGGATGCATCAACAATCTGCTTTTTTTGGACGCTCTGGTATGTCACCCATTTTGATGCTGTGTGCATTGCGGTGATTCTGGGGCAGAACTGTGCTCTTACCTGCTAACTGAACCTTCACACTCTGCTCTTACTGGTGCAATGTGCAGTTAATGAAGATTGGCCACCAGGCTGGTCCAATTTAGCCATGAGACCTCCCACACTAAAATGACAGGTGTTTCAGTTTCATTGTCCTGGTATAGAGACTCATTCACAGCTAGCTGCTGAATTGGACTTCTAAAAGGTCAACAGCGACAACATGTCTTACTTATAGATTCCACTTAAGTAACATTAATGTCACGTTAGGTCTTTATAAACAGTTTATAAATCGTAAACAGTAGCACAGTGAACAGTGTTGGTTGGTGTGTGTGCTGCTGTACAGGCATTATAGGGATTCACAACATATTCACACACATATTTTTGGGACACGCACAGGCACAGTGATAGACACACACATTGGGGTGCTGTGGGTGTGATGACACTGGGGCACACTGGTGGGGCACACCCACACGGTGCTCAGTGTCACCCACACATGTCTTCCCACATTTACACAAAGTGAATGCTGAGCCTGGAGCCAGCTGGAAAAGCGACCACACACACACACACACAGATGCACACACATAGATGCACACACACAGATGCACACACACAGATGCACACACACACACAGGCACACACAGGCACACACAGGCACACACAGGCACACACAGGCACATACACACGAACATACACACACACACACGCAGACACACACAAACACACACACAGACAGACAGACACACACACAGACAGACACACACACACACACATGCGCAGAAGACCCATCAACACATACACACTTACACAACACAATACTTACACAGACGCATTTAGACACAGACGCTATTAGACACACACACAACTGTGATACACAGCACACACATCAAATTTGACACAAAACACACAGCCTACACAGACGCACATAGACACACAAACGCTACAGTTAGTGGTGCATCCTTACGCTACTTTTTAAACTTTGAGTGGAAGAGTTAAATAACTGAATTTAGATGAAGTTAGATTACAACAACGCTACCTAGCAGTCGGAGGTGTAAACACAAGACAAAATAATCCATGGTCTGCCATCAATATTTGCCTTTGCACTATTAAAATATTAATTATACTATGATTTTGAGAATCCATAGAGTATCGTAAAACATATATGCCAATAATGAAGTCCATTGATATTTTATTCCATCCCTACAAGGTATCCAAGTTTGTTATATATCTCTCATATAAGATAATAGATACTAATATTAGATTAAATAGCGTTAAGATGACACTTAATATGATTTTATACATATGATAGTTCAGATGAATCATAATTCAAACTAGCTCACAAAATATCAAATACTATCTAAAATGAGGGAAATCTTTTATATATCTACTGTAAGAATACACTGAATTTTGAAAAACACACCTATTACATATGAGAGAAATGTTTTAAGGAATGTGCTTAAGGGCCCAAGACCTCTGCACACTTTACTAGGCATCACATAGACTGCAGAGCTTGAATAGATTACCTGAAGGTCTAGCAGAGGTGTGCTCTTCCTCGATGTGGAAGGCGGGGTTGGAGAGGCCAGAGAGCTGGCGGGACAGGCTGATGGGGGGTAGGCGGGGGTAGGAAGGCACATTGGGCAGGTCCAGAGTGTATCCGGGTGATGAAGGGGAAGGGGTACGCGGGGTGTGGAGGGGGGACCGGCGGACCAGGCGGTCCAACTCCATGTCCCGACCCTGCTGCTGCTGCTGCTTAGGCATCCTGTACAGGCCTGAGACTGTTCAGACGGTTCTGAACAGTGGCATAGCACTGCCGGGCACGCTGTGGAAAGCTGGATAGATGCTGCGGAACGTTGAATAACTGTTGCGGGGCGGTGGAGATTTGTTGTGGAACGTTGGACAAGCGCTCTGGAATGTTGGACAGGCGCTCCTTAATGTTAGACAGCCGCTGAGGAAAGGCAGGCAGCCTCTGTGGGAGGTTGGATAGCCCCTGAGGTAGACTGCTAGGAAACTGTTGGGGGAAAGTGGGAAGTTTTGGCGGGAAAGAAGGGAACTGCTGGGGAAGTTTGGACGCACGCTCAGAGATTTGCTGGGGAATACTTGTGAGCTGTTGAGGCAGATGGTTGAGTCGAGTGGGTAATGAGGGCAGCTGCTGGGTGACCCTGGACAGTCGCTCGGGCAGCTTGGGCATAGGGGGCACTTTGGGCAGGGCGACGTCGTTTTCTTTCAGCAGTTGGCTGAAGCGGTCGAGGCACACGTGCGTGTAGGGAATGCGCATGAGGCAGGCCTTTAGCGCATCACACCTGGAGGGAACTGGAAACAGAGCGGCTGGGTCAGTAAAGCAGACAAGCAACAAGCACTCTGCGGTGTGCACTCTGTGTCTCTATCTGTCTCTCTAGGTATGTCGACATGTATGACAGTTAAGCAAGTGTGGTATCCTAATGATCCACATCACATATTGTTTGCTATGCCCCCTTCCTCCATCAGGAGGCACTGTGGAGCCACTTATGTTCAGAGAAAACACGGTAGAAGAAGAGTCCCTTGGTTAGGCTATGCACGTGTGAGAGCTGGTGTGTTGTCCGAATGCTTGGTGGAAGTTCAGAAATAAACAGTTACTGTGATTTCTCCGAGACCTATATTTTATTAATCCTCAAGTTATCACAGCAAGGTTATTGTTAAGGTTTGTTCCATTAATTTACAGAGCAATGTTAAGCTAAGTTACCTTATAGCTTTAGCTACGTTTAAATTAGCTGGTGACAATAAGCCTGATTCAACAAGATTGTACAGCACTTAAAACATTCCTGTGGAAGTAAATATTAATTCCATAATTTGTATTGTTCCATTCAAATTTGCCAATGAGTTCTCTGCCTGTAACGTTTCACTGGCTAGCTCCTGTGTTAGCATTTGTGTTAGCTTTCCCGGTTACACCAGTTACAGTTTTTCACATGGTGATGCTAAATCAGGACCAGGAAATAAAGACTACACATGACCGTGTCTCAGCTATTCCAACTCCAGCCTGTTGACGTTCTGCTCTGAAACGTATCCTCTATACGCGTGTTATTTGAGTATCATTCAGCTGGCCTTACACCTGAGAAAAGAGGTGGCACTTCCGGTCTACTAGCTAAGCTAGTGTTCACATTTAGCCAAGCTTAATAACCAATTAATAGGTTTGATTTTGGCTTTCTGTCAATCCCAACACTTTTTGCTTGTATTCTCTCTCTCAGGCGTATATCATATATGCTTATAACATCGGCATCTAGCATAAGTCTAGCTGGCAGTCAGGGTAGTGGTGGGCACACATCCGGTTTAGGCTGGGCTGTCTGGTTCCTCTGTTCTCCCAGTTCTCCGTTCGGCGCAATACCTGGACCTCGATACCTCAGTCCTGTTTTCGAGACAAACTATTTCAAATGTTGTAACGCGCTGTAGGTGCAGTTAGTATACTGTCCCTTTAAGAGCCCCGCGAGCGGTGTGCGCAGGCGTAGAGGTAGAGCGCGGGAAGAACGGTGTGTGTGAGGTTGACGGCAGAGACTACTGGACCTAGCTGTCTTTTTTGGTCTTTTCTTATTTTTTTTTTTAAGTAACGCTACTGTTTGAGCTTTACCCGTCCATGTTTGAACGGGCAAGGGATAAATGTTAAATAAACGAGCAAGTAGAATACCGCCAGTGTGGGCGCGAGCGTCTGCTCCATTTTGCTACCCTGGCTTCCAGCGTTACAACGTGTGCCATTATTCTCCCATCCGTGTCAAATGACACCCCTTGCATTTCGTTGGTTTAACAAGGTCATGTGACATCATGACTTACTGATTAACCGTAGGTCAGCCCTCTAAATACTAGTCAATTAGTAAGCTCCTGTCTGACCTAATTAGGTGAATGAAGTGATCATTTATATGTCATATAGGTTGTAATACTACTTTATGATGTCCTCTTTTTGGGTTGGGTGACCACTTTCATAACCCCAAAAAGGATATAACATATACATAGTCGGTATGCGGGTCTCTATGCCACATGACCTTGTTAAACCAAAGAAATGCAAGGCATGTCTTCTGACATGGACGTAAGCCAATGGCACACATAATACTGTCCGTGAGTGAACATCTCAAAAAGACGACTGATAGACATCCATCCAGGTACATCCATCCATCTGTGCGCCAGATGGAGGACTGGGGGTTGAAATACCGGACTGTCCAGCCTAAAACCGGGCGTGTGGCCACCCTATTTTAGGAGTTATAAAAGTGGCCACTCTAAGTCAGGGTGTTTCATGCCTTCCACCCAGTGAGTGTTGGGATAGGCTCCAGTTCCTGGTTCTTACACTAAACGTTTTCCAGTAACAATAGGCTGTTCCAGTGCCATTTCCACACGGACCCATGTTAATGCAGATTTGTCAACACGGTTAGATAACAGTATTATGTCACCTCAGTTTGCTAACACAGTCACCAAATAAACGACACACTGTACAATTCTCAATGTATCGTTCAGTAAATGATCAATCTAAGAACCGTTGTTAAACATAAGAGAGTGCTTTAACCAGGAGATAGGAAATGGGTAGCATTAGCCTAGCATGCTAACAGCTCTGCTCACTGCATAACAGGTTAGATTCTCCCTAATTGGCTAGTTGCGTAAGGCGACGTTTCCGGTTCTAACTTTGGTAAGCACAAGCATTTCCGCTTTCCACCGGTCAACACGCAAAATAGCATTTTACATGCAATGTCTTCAAGACTTGCCAAAAGTAACCATCAGTGATGTTCAGCACATCATTCAGGCTTCGTCGACAGCACCCAGGAGTAAGCGTGAGAAGGGCTTCAAGATGTACGTCTCCAGTTACATCGATAACTGTACATTGCTGAGACTGACACACCAAAAACATGGACCAACCTTGTGTAAAAACGAATGTCTTCGTCTGATCCTGCAAGCCCAAAACGGGACTGCAGTGGTGAAGCTTCAAGCTGGTGTTGTAGCTCTTGTCTTTTTCTCTTCAGTGCTTCGTTCGTTTGCCAAAGCGTCTGCCATTGCTGAGGTCGTCTGAGTAACGCTGTAATCATGATCAGGCGCTATCTGCACTTCCATCTCTTGGTCGGTGTCAGACGCTGCCAACACCGGGGAAGGGCATCTCGGCCGACGTTGCCAAACATTAAGCCCTGGTGCGGGCATGCTGTAATCGTTCCAGGCAGAAAGACAGGGCACCGCTCTTTTGTTGAGTTTTCTCTTTCCCACGGCCGTCACAACAAAGTCACCTGTGTTGAAATGCCTACTACAGACACGAGTACTTTGAAGGGGACTGAAGTTGTCCCTACGAAGCTGTGTAAGCCACCAAGCCCGCACCTCAGGATCCACTGGAAACCTATGAAAGCTAATCTCCAATCTACCTTGAAGAATTAGCACATGTAGAGACATCTTCTTCTCTTGACGTTGATACGTCAGTCGTTTCTCCTTTATCTTATAAACACTCATGATCGCTATTGCTTTCCACAGATTCGCTCAATTCCCCTCACAACTACTACAACCGGAAACAGTGATGCATACCAAGCATAAACCAGAAATTAAGAGACGGCATCTTGTGCACACAGCGAATAGCAAGAAGACAGTGGGCAGGGTTTTCTAGGTGGTTTACTGGTGGTTAAGTGGAGTATTTGACAAAATATGAATTTCATTGGACAGTGACGATATGCCTGCTATCTGTGCTGGCTAACAAATTTACATTTAAGGCATTTAGCTGACGCTCTTATCCAGAGCAACTTACAAGGTTAATGATTACAGGTAGGCCAATGTAGCGTTAAGAGCCTTGGCCAAGGACTCTTATTGGTGTAGCACAGCATAGTCACCCAGACCAGGAATCTAACCCCAGTCTCCCACATGGGACGGTAACTTTCTGGTGAGTAGTGATGTTACCCGCTGTGCCACACCAACCACAGCAAATGCTATGCAAAGCCAACCACAACAAATCCTATGCTGACACATGTTTAGATGATAATAACTTGATCTAAGGACACAAATTCAACATTCACACACTTAGGGGTAATTTAGCAGTCTCAGTTGCCCTGCTTGCATGTCTTTGGACTTTAATACAGAATACTGTTCGCTAAAAGCCTGAAGACTTACCCTCAGATCCCTCCTCCGTCAGTGCCCCCTCCTCCTAAACGCAGATAAAGGGTGATGGAGAGAGATGAGAAAGGGTAGAATGTGAGGATTCAAAGCAAAGCACACAAGAAAAGGACAGAAAGAGAAATGGGAGCAGCAGCAGCAATACATGAAGATGAGGATCTAGCAGTGCTGATTTAATCCCGCTGCAAACGGTGCCATAACAGCGGTCTCACAGGTTTACTGCATGCCACTCTACACGAGGTGATGCCAGATATAATCTTGGCCGAATTCTGTGGCAGACTGTATTGTTTATGTGCACCTGCGCTGATCAAATGAGAAACATTCTCCCATAATTGGCCTACGATGCACATTCTACGGTCACCCGTCAGCTCCACTCGCTTGGCAAGAGTTGTGCATCCTCCCATGCTGTACTCTTACTGCTAGCTTTTTAGTAAGGGTGCTTTTTGGTTGCAAAGGCACTAAATCAGCTGCCGGTTGGCACTTCACATTAAGCGTTCTAAGACAACCGATTTTAAAGGGGCCATATTTAAAATTAGTCTTGTATTTTTAGCCCGTATAAATTTATAGATCATAAACAATCCAGTTTATTATCCTATAGAATTAATGTGACTGTGTTTTTAAGATTTGGATTATCTGACCACTTCAATGGTGAAGATCAGACTCAATGGCACAGGACAGTGAAGTTCACACTGAAATCCCCAGGCACGGAAAACTCGACCTCAGCCACTTTGACTGCAATGACACATTCTTCTTGAGACAGCTCAGGAAATTCAACCTGCCACAGACCCTGATGATCCAGTTCTACACAGCGATCATCGAGTCCATTCTCACAGCCTCCATAACTATCTGGTTTGGTTCCTCCACCTCACAAGAAAGAACCAAACTCCAGCGCATCATCAGGACAGCAGAGAGGATCATAACCTGCCATCACTTCAGCAGATCTACACCAGCAGGGTGAGGAAGCGTGCTGGCAAAATTACATCTGACCCCTCACATCCTGGACACCTCCTCTTCCAGACACTCCCCTCTGGTAGAAGACTGCGGTCCATCAAAACCAGCACAACACGTCATGCTAACAGCTTTTTCCCCAGAGCTGTAGCGCTTCCTTAACCACAGTGGACACCTCCCACTGTAAACCTCAAACATACGACTGAACTGTACCAAACCGAACAGCTATCTGCACTATGACTATTTGCACACCTGTACAGATTTACATTTTACGGCATTTAGCTGACGCTCTTATCCAGAGCGATTTACAAGGGTATTCATATTACAGGTAGGCCAATGTAGTGTTAGGAGTCTTGCCCAAGGACTCTTATTGGTGTAGCATAGTCACCCAGACCGGGATTCGAACCCCAGTCCCCCACATGTGGTGGTGGCTCCCTGGCGGGCAGTGGTGTTATCTGCTACACCAACCACAGATGTTCTCTTTCTGTAAATATTCAGGTCATCTGTAACTTTCTATATATAATATTTCTCAACTAAATCTGTTTCACATCTCTCAGCTTCTTCAGCTCTTTATTACCTTTAGTACTTTTTATTTTTTTAATTTATCCCCTCCCCTATTTATTGTTTAGTGTAATTTTCCTTTAGTTTAATAATGTAAATAATCTGTGTTCTGTGTTTTTGTTACTTGTCATACGTGTTGCTCTCACCAAGACAAATTCCTTGTATGTGTAACATACTTGGTGAAATAAAGAGATTCTGATTCTGACATTTGCATGCTGACAGGCAGGAACAGCGCAACGTTTGATTGGGTTCTGCTCCAGTAACTCAGCAGTACCAACACTTAACACTGCATTGCTTCAAGATAAATGGGCTGGCTAACTTGCGTTAGGCTGAATGGACAATCATTGTGTAGGCAGTAGGTAGGTGTATTCATGGCTGTGACATCACAGCTACACGGAATTCTGAACAAACTGTTTCAGCAGCTGATACGTGGAAAGTAAGGAATGAAGGTTATGAAAGCATGAACGTTTTGAAACCTGGAGCGATGTTCACAAAGTGCATCTGTCTGCATCAGTTTTTAGGATATGGCCCCTTTAACATGATCAAAAAATTATTTTATAAATTTGCGATTTTTGTCTTCGACAGCATTATCGTGGCAAAAATCGTGCAGTGGATACCTGCCTCACGTGAGATCAGTGTTTCCCTTTTATTCCCTGATGATTATAGCTTGCTCAGGAGAAAGGTTAGTTAGATGGTAACCAGGTCTTACATATCATAAGAACAAATCGGAGTCATTTCAAATTTGAGAAATCATTACTAGCAGCACTGATCCTAAAGACGAAGGACAGACAAAGAGCTGGAGGCTAACTGAGCCTTACCTGAGTATCGGCATCGCTGTGGCCTGGCTTGGGTTGCTGAGTGATCACAGCAGATTCTGATTCCGCCTCTGAGGAATCCTCAGAATCCTCGTCCTCGGATTCGTCCGGCTCTTCTACCGGAGAGGCAGCTGCTCTAACAGGTTCAGGAGAAGCGGGCTCAGGCTCGGCTTCTGGAGGGGGTGAAGGAAGCTTGGGTTCTGGCTCTTCTACCGGAGAGGCAGCTGCTCTAACAGGTTCAGGAGAAGCGGGCTCAGGCTCGGCTTCTGGAGGGGGTGAAGGAAGCTTGGGTTCTTCTGCACAAGGCTCTTCTGTATATCCTTCTGCTTCCTCTGTCTGCTCTGCTTCTTCTGGACTCCCTGGTTTCTCCTCTGGATCTTCTACCACGTCAACCAGATCCTCTTCTACCTCCTCTGCTGGTTCTTCTAGATTGTCTGTTGTGTTCCCTGGATCTTCTGGCTTCTCTAGATCATCTACCTCTTCCTCTAGATGGTCTAGTTCCGTTTCCTCAGGCTTTAATGTTTCCTCTGAATGGGCGGTGGCCTCTCTGGGATCTTCTACTGCTTCTTCTGGATTCTCGACTATCTCCTCTAGCTCTGCAACGTCCTGAACAAACTCCTCGACTCGAGATAGTTCTTCACACCTGTAGAAGGTACATGTATACAAGTGAGTGGGAATTCTGAGGTTCTACAAGAGTCACAGAATAACGAAACAGTCAGGGTGACCGCTCTCGCGCATGAGCTGCGAGACTCTTGGACTACTCGCACAGCCTCACTCAACACCTGAGCTCCTAATGAATGGTAGTGTTATGTTAGGTTAGTTGTCCAGCTACATTCTTAAAGCCGGATGGTTCTTTTAGGGTTCTTTAAGAAAAGGGAATGGTTCTATACAGAATCATGAGGTTCTATATAGAACATAGAACTACTTCATGGTGAAATAGTGCTTGGAGAAATGGAGAATGTGTTGTATATGGTTGTATATAGAGTAGATGGTTCTTCAACGCTTCTTTAGTAAAGACCATGGTTCTGTATAGAACCCTGTTTGGCAGTGTATAGGACCTTTCTTTACATAGGTGCTACATAGAACCTTATACACATCCTTCATCAATCGGAAAAACCATCCCCTGCACTCGTACAGTTCTTTAGTAGAGATAATGGTTCTACATAGAACCACAAAGACATATGGAGAACAAGTTATATAAGGTTCTAAGGTTCTATATAGCACCAAAAAGGGCTATTCTATTGTTAGAAGCGTGATCATAATATTGGCATAACCATTTTTGGTGCTACATTGGCGATTTTTTAAAAAGGTGCTACATAGAACCATATACAACCCATTCTCCACCACCTGAGGAACCATCTTACCACACTCTCCCTGCTCTTTAGTAAAGACAGTGGTTCTACATAGATCCATGAACATGCTCAAATGGTTCCTTGCATGGTAAAATGGTTCTTCAGATGGTTGAAGAGTGAGTTGCATATGGTTCTACAGAAAACCTCGATGCTACATACAGCCATTTAAAAAAGTTTATATGTAGAACCGTGTACACCTAATTTCCCATCAAGCTGAGGAACCATTTTACCATGCAAAGAACCAGGGATTATAAAAACAGAAATATAAACACTCCAAAGATTAGCTGCACGGGTAGGGGCACCCAGCAGGAAGGAAACCTGGTAGGCTTGCCATAGTGAGACTGGGCATGACTCAAGTTTCACTCGGCCGTGCATGTGACATAGACGGGCCTTAATGCCGCACCTGACTGACCCAACAGCCTTGATTCGGTGAGCAGCAATGAGTCATCCGGTTAGTGCAGCAATCGTGTCCTGTGATAATCCGTCAGACGGCTGCACGGAACAGGACTTCATGCCCGTAGACTGCTACAGCGTCTGCCCTTAACACCACGTCAACGTCACCAAAGACTGCAGTGGTGTCGTGCCAGACTGTCATGGAGTGACTCAGAATGGCAGCGGGTCATCTTCAGTGACGAGTCCCGCTTTCGTCTTGGTGGAGACGACCAACGAATCCATGTGTGGAGGCACCGTGGTCAGCACCAAGACGAACAGTTTGTTGTCACATGTCCAGAAGGCCTGGTGTCACTCCACCTCCACCCCTACCGCACCATCAGCAGGAACTGTGTGAGGATGTTCAAGCAGCATGGGATGGATTATCACAGGACACCATTAGGAACCTCTACAGCTCCATGCTGAGCGTCTGGTATGTTGTGTTAGCAAATATGGTGGTCCAATACCATACTGAGAGACAGATGTGAATATTATCCATATCAAATCCATGTCTATATATATATATATATATATATATATATATATATATATATATATATATATATATATATATATATACACACACACACATAATGTTTTCATATCTGTCTCCACTGATTTATTTTACATCATAACACTGAAAGCAGTTGTTCCAGTGAGGTGGGCATCCTCACCCTTAAAAGACAAGAGGTCACCAGGAAGAAGACCAGCCCAGCAAACCAAGAGCCACAATCACTCAGCTGTGAACTTACTGTGAGACTCCAGCTCCGTTTACCCCAGCTGATGCTTTCCCCCTTTAGGCTGCTCTGCGTCTCATACAGCCACCAAATCAGCGCAACCCATCAATCCTAATTAATCTTCTATCCACAGCATCTTAATCCTCGAACGCCGCCGCCATCCGTCCCATCTTTCCCAACCTTCCCAGCCACGGACCGGGAAAACAAGCACTGGATGCTCGACTGGTAACTAGGCAACCGTCAAGGAGGGACCAGCAGTTACTGTGGACGCGATTCCGTTGCCAGGACAACAGCACATCTCATTAATCCACACTTTGCGCTGGATATTCCCAAAAGCTGGATTAGGATACAGACTGAGCTGTGATCACTACCGTGGCTCTGATCTCTCAGACCAGAAGGTCTGTGTTCGGTTCCGGTTTCAGTAGTAAAGAGCCTGATAAGCACTTAATGGCGCTTAAAGATAAGAGGACCCGAGTGACGCTTGGTAACCGATGTACTCAGGCTGCGCCGGCAGGGGGCGCTGAAGAGGCGCGCCATAGAAACAACAGCCTTCAAAACAACCTATATAGGTGAATACCAAACAGCGTTTTTAGAACACGGCCCAGCCTGCATTAACAGCCCTCTACCCTCTCATATGATCAATAAATACTGAAGAACATGTCTGCGTTCATTTGAGAACTTATTCAGTTTGAAACATTTCGATTATATACATCATTTCCATGAGTAAATCATCACAGCTGTCTCCATAAGACTCACTCTGATTGAATCCACAAGTCACATTCTCAACAGGAAGCGGCTTCATCTGGTGAAGATGATAACAGGAAGTTCTCTTGTTCTTTTTACTTTATTATTTCCAGTCATATTGTGATATTAAGGTCACTTTAAAAGTTAAACCCTGTTAGTCAAATTACTGACTGAAATTAAAGTATATATGTATTAAAAACACATTTTAATGTGTTTTTTAATTGCTAGAATAACATTAGCATGGATGCTAACTAGCCAAGTACTTTTCTACTGTAAGGCAGAAAATCTCAACCCACTTATTAAATCCGATATATATATATATATATATATATATATATATATATATATATATATATATATATATATATATATATATATATATATATATATATATATATATATATATATATATATATATATATATATATATATATATATATATATACTACCAGTCAAAGGCTTAGACACACCCAACTAAATGGATGTAGTTGGTGATCTTAAAAACTCTACAGTCTTACACTTAACAGCTCCAACTGATGAGAGTCTGAAACAATACATATCCTGATACACCACATATACTCTTGATGTATCTCAGAATTATATTTATCCATATCTCCACCTCTAATGTATATTTACTTGGACAAAAAAACTTTTTCTCTTTTTCTGCACAGTGTAAAAGCTCTAGTTCCCCTTTCCGTTTAGTGAATATTCATGAGGGACCGACCAATAGAATTCCTCCAAAACTTCTTAAAATAAAATTCTTGTTAAGAAAGCTGTTCCATCCTCCTGTAAAGCTCCATTTCGAGATGTTTTTAAGGTGGACTGCATCATTCTATAAATGCCATTTTATTCTACAATAAAGCATTAAGCTGAAAATAAGGAAAACCTCCAATGAGTCGTTGTGTCTATCATGGAAACAGCACAGCAATGAAATGAGCTTCAAGTGCTGGCCAACATTCACAGGGTATCAGGCAGGTAAAAGCTGGATGCAATAGCAGGGCTAGCCTTAGCTTAGCATAAGGACAAATAGAAGTCAAATATTTGTTGAAATGATTAACTATATGGAGGGAGGTGCACCCTTTAACTGCTAAATTAAAAATAAAACTACAACATAAAATAACAGTGTGTTTAAGTGGTGCTCTCCTTAACAGTTTTTTGAAAGCAATGTCCGAATGTCTTCATTACCACATTTGCATTGATGCATATATATTTAAGTTCCACACAAATATGTTTCATTTTAACTCTTTATGCTGCCAGTAGACAGCTAGAGTAAATGTCATGATATTTAAGCTCATATTTGGTCTATAGAAATACTGAGTGTTCTGTGTGTAACTGTGCTGTCTCAGTTTGTTCATATATACTGTACTATATATACAGCTCAGGAAATAAATAAGAGACTGCACCAGTTTCTTATTAATCAGCATCTCCACATGTACAGCAGGTTCTCAGTGAGGAACTGAAGGTTGGGTTCTAGCTTTTCTGGCAGATATATATATATATATATATATATATACACACATTTGTATATATGTATTACAGTAGTTTATGAAATCATGGCCTTACTCAGTGACTTTACTCTGTGAGATTTCCACTTCACTCTCCTCGTCCCGCAGCACCTGTAACCTGGTACACAGACACATAGGCCGGTGAGTTTCTGCACCAGAGTGTTAATATTAATGCACCATGCACTTGTTTAGATCCGAGGGTGCAGTACAGTGTACTGTTTACTATCCTACACTATACATACAGTCAGATCTAAGAATATATGGATGATGACGGAGTATTTCTGCTTTCTACACTTTGAGGGTAATTACATCCAAATCAGATGAATGGGGTTGGATTCATTCAGCATTTTACCCTTGAGGGTCCCAGCCCAGTGACTGTCCAAACGTCAGACTCCATCCTGCTGTTTTTGTTAGCAATCACATCCTTAATTAACACAAAGGAACATGCCTGCACCATAACACTACCTCCACCATGCTTTAGGTGGTATGGTTAAGTATGACTGGTTCCTTCCCTTGTCCATACTCTTGATATCTATCCAATTACTGTTAGCTGCTAAATATGGGGGGAAATGTATGAACCTTGCTGTAATTTCAATGCTGTTCATTTGATTTGGCTGTAAATATGTTCAATGCTAATATATAAGTTATATATATATAAGTTACATGTTTAGCTGGAGTGAGGTTCATGATATTTGGACTTGATACGTTTGTGCTTTATTGAAGTTACTGTGAGTGTTCTGTGTGTAGTTACTCTGTCTCAGGTTCAGTCTCCTCTTCCACTTCCACGATGGTGCTGTACATGGCCAGTCTGGCCTTGGCCAACTCTCTAACCGCCATCTCCGCCGTCTGCCTCGCCACCTCTTCGGCCATCCTCGCCATCTCCAGACGCTCCTGCCGTAACCTTCAGCACACAGAGTTCAACAAACTCTCACTTGGTGGCTCAAGCGGTGATGGAAACCAGGGGTTGCAACGTCTACAATATATTTTTCCAGGATGGTGGAATGATATACATAACATATATAAGATCACTGTACAAAAATGAGTCAACCTGCGTGTTTAAGGTGGTAGTAACCTCAAACTCCTGCAGATGGCGCTGCATGGGGCTCTATATATATATATATATATATATATATATATATATATATATATATATATATATGACCTGAACATTATATTTAATATTTAGAAACTATATCGTACCGTTCCTCCATCGTCGCTAGGGCGTTGTTCTCCGCCTCTTTCTTGATATTCTCGATGAAGGGCGTCCATCGTCCGGTTTGGGTCTCGGCGTCCTCCCACTGTGTACATGAGCCCTGTGCTGACGGGTGAATGCTTATAGAACTCATTGCTTCTGGTTCTGAATGTTCCACAGGCTCTGCTTGGCCAGAACTCCGCAGGACCTGTGAAGACTCTGACTTCGAGGATGCGAGTTCAGACCTCCTCTCCTGGACGGGAACCACCTCCTCCGGGCCGACTTCCTCAAGGACCATGTCCACAGGAGCAGGCCTGACATGGACAGCTGGTGATACAGACAGTAAGGAAATACGGTCATGTGTTCTTACTTGGTTCCTTACTTACAGGGATCGTTTGGTGAAAAGTCACATGTGCACAGTTTGACCTTTACAGCAAAGGGTGGCTGATCAGCAGGGACACATTTGCTTCTTTAGTTCTGAACCACAGCGACAAGGCTAAAGCAGTCAACATGCTATTCATCTGGAAACTATCATGAAACAGCATCTCTGATATTAGCTCCTAATCGTTTCATGTAACAGCTTTCAGCCTGTAGAGAGTAAACAAGTACCGAGCTGTTAAGTAGATAGACTTGTTTGGTGGTTTCCAGGGCTGTTTCTAAACATCTGGAGAGCCAAAGTCAACATCCTGCCTTAATTATTCTAATCAAATTAGAAATTAATATGTCTCTCCTTTAATAGGGAACCAACAAGCAGATACAAGTGACAAGGAGTCGGTAAACTACTAGAGTGATTACATAAACAAGGAAGTATACGGTAGGAGCAGAGCCAACTAGGATGTAGTCATGAGCTGTTTCTCACCATAGTATCATAACGACTGACTCAAACAATAAGTAGGCCTAATAATAATATCAAAAATAACTAGATATTATCAGAATTCTTTGGCTCAGGAGCCCTAAGAGACTGCCTGAATACTTCTAGTAAGAAATAATAAATATGGTCATATGGAGAAGTTTGGACTTGCTTACATTAAGTGTATGGCCAGGTGTGAAACTTGAATCATTTGGACGTCTCAGCTATTCACCAAGTTTCATTCCCGTTCGTTGATTGTGCAAATATTTGTTCAACTGATCCTTTGATGATGAGTGTAGGATGAGTTATATGGGCATTAAATCAGATTTACTGAAAGCCCTGACTAATTTGTACCCGAGTCACTTATTCCAGGCTAGCTGTTTGTACTCTCTGGATGGAAAGTCAAGTGAACTTATTCTAGCGAGTAGAACAAACCCAAAAAGACAAGCTATGAGAGAATATGGGGCGGAGTTACCCAGAGTTCCTAGCAAAACCTGTAAGAGACAGATTTATTTCCCCTTCAGATGCTTTAACATATTATATCTGGGCTAAATGGCCTGACCGTGAATGTGTTTAGTGACTCTGCTGAGTTGGTCCGTTTATATTATATTTAATTATATTTAATATCTCAGTTTGTGATCATTACAGTTATATCTCTGTTGTGAAAATGAAAGAAATTATACTGATGTAGTTATTTAAATATACAAGCTCAAGTTTATACAGCAGCAGTGTGTGTGTGATGTTCACTTCTACTCAGTTAAAGGTATAAGTATATTTAACTCTATGTATAACTGAAGTAAACTTTACCTTAAATGATTTAAGTAAACTTACAGCGTTTACAGTGTTACTGTTCTGTTTACTTACTTTTTTATTTTTTATTTAATTAGCTCGAAATTTTAAGGCAGCCCGGAACGCCAACTTTTTAAGTTTAAGTTTAAGACAACTTTCTAGGATGGATGAAATGGATAAAACCTTGGACCTTTATCCAAAAAGGATAAAGTATTTGTGGTAAAAGGAGAGAGTTATGTATCCTATTATGTGGCATCATGAATGCATTAAATGCGATTCTGTAGCTCACTGTGGAGGAATAAATGCCACCATGCTGAATGCATGAGAGTTCTTTATCATTGGTCCTTTATTTATCATAGTAACATGCATCAGTACATCATCCCGCTAGTACGGCATTTCATCACAAAAGCACGCAGTCTACGGTGGACGGGAAGTGCAAAACAAATTTCAGAATTTTTTTTTTTACAAAAATAAAAACTAATTTGCAAACCAAAAAAAAAAAAAAATAAATTACATTCTAGGAAACTAAATTTAAAAAGCAAAAACAAATTTACAAGACATGAAACACTTTTACAAACTGCGACTTCTGACGGAAAGGGCGGGTCTAACACACCGGAAGTGCTTGTTGAGGACCCTTGTCAATCAAACTGTCTGCTGGTGAGTGGAGTGGAGTGTGGGATGGTGACGATGCTAAAGCGTGTTTTGTCTTTTCGTAGCGCCTGTTTTATCCACCTGGCACACTTCAGTTGTTCCCGAGGAAGATCTTTTTAAAGGAGGTTTTAAAAGAGCAGACGGAAGAAAGACGGAACAGGTGACGTCTAAGTCACGTGGGCTGTATAAAGTGGACTGTTCTGCAAAAGCTCTCAGCCATGTTAAGCTAGCTAGCTAGCTGGTTGTCCACTATAGCTAGCGTTACAGCCCACATACTTCCCTTAACATTTCCAGCTCTAAGTGGTTTAGACGTCGCCTGGTCTTCTCTATCTTCCACTCACTCAGAGTTTGATTAACGAGGGTCCGCAACAAGCACTTCCGGTTTGATATACCCTCCCCCCTTTCCATCAGAATTACTTATGTAATTTTGTTTTATGAAATCTAATATTTTGCCCTTGTAAAATTGTTTTTGCATTTGTAATTTTGTTTTCTTGAGTGTTCATTTGTTTTGCACTTCTCGGCCACCGTACACAGTCAGCTTTACCGCTGCTGTTTACAGATACAGGCCACATTTATTACCACAGGCATCGCAGGGGCTGGCATATATGAGTCGGGGAGACGTGCAGACGTGAATGCTAGTTTGCATTGCACGTGCGGATTGAAACAACGATTGCACCCATTTTTGTACATTTCTATGTAATTAAATGGTTGGGATTCAGAGCAGTCTGGTGTGAAATGTTTTGTTCTAGAGAATATTGCTTACAGTGGTGCTGATAGGAACCGGATGTCTGAAGAGTAATGCTATTAAAAGCCTCCTTACAGTTATGCAGTTATTATAAACACACGTCTGAGATGCTGTTCTGTGATTTCAAGATGATTTTGGTCTAAGATGTCATTTTCGCCATCAGTGCCTAAATGCAGGGTATTGTACAGCACGCCGTCGCTCTCCAAAGAAAAACAAGGATCTCCAAAATGGCAACTTTAAAGGGAAGGGAAAAACCTAGTCCAATTTTAGTCAATGGAACCAGACCTTTTTCCAAGCCGTTTTGGACTAGTTCTGTTGGTTCATTCATTATTTAATCACACAGCGTCAGCAGCAGTTCAAACGATGCATAAAAGTGAAAAATGAAAGTGGAGATACATGTTTTCCATTGGACAGTGACAGTGATATAGTCCCCAAAGAGAACTCAGTTTTTGAGATTTGCAGTATTTAACCATAAATCACCTTACTTATAGAACTTGTGTAGGGTTATTGGTGGTTTGGGTTTTGGAGTTGTAGGCATTGTGACTCCTAGTTCCCATCATAACCACTATAAAGAAATCTGTACGTTTCTTACTGTTTCACATGAAACCACTCGAAATCACTTTTAGACATTTCAACCTCTGAATTATGGAGGCACTTTGCTAAATTCCCTTTTATGACTCACAGCACCACATTATTATCAAATTATTACCATCCAAGACACTGGACGAGACCCAGACCTACTGCAATCCCGAACACACTGCAAAAAATAAAATTCTCATATCTAGTAGTAGATGTTACATTTCTCACTTTAAGCTTGTTGTAAAATTATTATTTTAAAGATTATTTCATTTGGTTTTACTGGCAAAGTGAATTACCTCACTGCACTGGCAGAGAATTTGACTTGTTTCAGGGAAATTTCAAGTATATATTACTAAAAACATGTCCAGATGTCTGGAAACTAATAAAAAAAATTATAAAAGCTTACAACAGTCTTAAAATGAGACACATAAGACACGTCAACTGGACATGAGAACTTGACTTGCCTAGATTTTTTTTTTGCAGTGCAGTTAAGCCATTCAATGTATTGAGGAGATAAAAATTGTTCAAAATTGAGCCAAGAGAGTAAAAAATCGATAAATAAAAAGAATAAAAATGGAATATATATGCGTGTCAAGCATCCAGTGTTGTTATGGAGACACGGCCATTGGCTATGTGCCACTGGATTTCCATTATTACCATTTGCAGAAGAAACTCAGTAGCTGTTAGTAGAAACAATGTTATAAGGGGGCTTTTACGAGGGCCTCAAACGTGTTCAGACCAGTGGTCACCAGCTCTGGTCCTGGAGATCTACCTCCCTGTTGAATCTAGTTCCAACCACGATCCATCACTCCTGCTCCAGCTAACCTTTGCACGTCCTTGACTGGCCTGGGTCTGATGCATCAGCATTAGGTGAGCAGGTTAGGTGCAGGTTGGACGTAAACTCTGCAGAAAGGTAGATCTCCAGGATGAAGGTTGGCTGCCACTGCAGTAAATGGCTCAGTTCATGTGTTTCCTCTATTTGCCGTTTAGTTTTAGAAGTACATTAAACTCTGTATGGCCGCACTGCATTACAAACAACCAAAACCACCCAACACGCACAGTGTAATACATGCATACAGCGACAAGTACATTTATAATATATCCTTGATTATAAAAATAAAAACTAGGTCGATCTACAGTATATACATATAAACACAGCTAAGGAGAAACATAATAAAATATATATTGCATATGTGCATATACAGAAGGTTAGTTGCCATGCAGTCAAATACTGCAATGCAAACTCATAGCTGCCGGACCGCTCTCTCTTCCTGCCACACTGGGAATTTGAGGCTGCGTTTGGGCAACAAGGTGGAACGCTCCGAAACGGTTTCCTGTCCTTCTTTACGAGTGAACTTAGAAATTCAGCCAATGATAAATGAGCGAAATGGAACTGAATGAACATACAGTGGAGTAAAAACTGTGGTCATGGAGTCGACCTGATATCAGTACCAGTCAAAGGCTTAGGCACACATACCCACAGAAGGGCTTGTTCCCTTTTAGTTTCACCCTTTTCCGCATTTCAGGATAAAAGTGTACATAGCATACAGTGTACATAGTGTGTAGCAGGCTTTCTCAACCTGTGGGGTGTGGAGCACCAGTGGGCCATGAAGCAACCTCTAGTGGTCCATAGGCCTGTACTTAGGGGGGCAGTAGTTCGTCATGGATACAGACAACCAACCATATTAGCATGTTAAGTATAGCCGCTGGCTAGTTGCTGATGACGAGGGTTCATGTCGGGGGGGGGGGTTGACAGCTCCCTTGTTTGAATTTAGACATTTCGTAATTTCCCCTCAGCCAGATTTCTTGGAGAAAGTGTACTAAAGTTTTGGTGGGCCGCTAAGCTTTGAGCTATAATCAGGTGGTCTTGGGGCCGAAAAGGTCTAACACCCACCTGGTGTATAGCACATACGGAACAGTCATGGGCTGGAGGTTAGGGAACTGGGAGGGAGCTTTGTGACCGGACGCTTCGACTCCCTGACCCAATAAGACACGATTTAAGTTCCCTTGAGCACTATAGATAATGCTGCCCACCATGCCCTCACTCCCACTGCTCACATCTCCCGGCAAATGTGCTTCCTGTCCCCTAGTGTGTATTGACTAGTGAGTGGGTGTTTCACTAAACAAATGGGGATAAAGGTGGAGGTTATATTCCTCCTCACAATTGGTCAATAATTCTAACTCTAATATGGATTATTAAACCAGTTGGGATGACATTATACACCTGCCGGGCTCAAATGAGATGCTCGTTCCCCTAATCCATAAAGGCATTAGATAGAAGTGTCTTTAAATTGGCATTCCGGTTCAATACGTTATGTTATTCGGCCTGTTCTGCAGTATTCTGTAGAGCAGCATTCCTACAGCGCCATCGCTGCTTTCACTACAGTATGGCCAATAGCATGCATTCGGAATTCCTGTGGCATCCACCAATCCTGACTGACCAATCCTGACCGGACCACTGGTTCTCCTAGTCTTTACACCGGAATACCTTACTCTGCAGCAGTAGGACACTAGAAGGCATGTTTAGAACAGCTTCCCTTTCTAGTCACGAAACTTTGACTGGTACTGAGTTTTTAAGTGTGTGATTTGTCTATCGGTCTGTCTGAGCTGTGGGACAGTGCCCGACTCTTCCTCAGTCTTCTCCTCCTCCTTTTGTTTAAGGGGCTCTCAGTGACCTCCCCCCTGAAACAGAAGGAGAAGACGAACTGGGTTAGAGGTTGCTGGGACACTGGCCCGACAGAACAGACCACAGACGACTGGTCACGCAGCGCCCTCAAGGCTTCACAACGGCAGTTCGGGCGTTTGCTGTAAATGCCCCAGGCTAAAGCTGTCTGCAGTCGTGGGTTTGTGACGGTGTTGGAGGAAGTGTCTTGTTGTTATTCATGCAGTGACCTTTATATGAGGAGCTAAAACCCTGCAGCCCTTCCAGCTCTTAGAGAAGAAGTGGAGGATGGGAAAAAGATTTTACTCACCGTTTTGTTTAACATCTGCAGCCTCCTGAGAAAACAAGAAACAGGAAGTCATTTGAGGAGTAATGAAGATCCTGAACATGTAATATATATATATATATATATATAATATTATAGCATGATAATATATACCATGCTATTGGGAAGGAGAATAAGGTTACCAGGAACAATACATGATGATACATTTAGACTGATATGGGTAATATTTATTGAGCTACACATACAGAAGTCTGTCTCTCAGTATGGCATCCGGCCGCCATGTTTGTTAACGCAACATGCCAGATGTCTCAGCATGGAGTTATAGAGGTTCCTAATGGTGTCCTGTGATAATCCAGCCCATGCAGCTTGAATATCCTCACACAGTTCCTGCAGATTGTGTGGTAAGGGTGGAGGTGGAGGTGGACACCAGGCCTTCTGAACGTGTGATAACTAACCATTCATCTTAGCCACGGTGTCTCCTTACACAGATTCGTAGGGTTTCCACCAAGGCTAAAGCAGGACTCATCACTGAAGATGACCCGCTGCCATTCTGAGTCACTCCGTGACAGTCTGGCACCACACCATTACCATTGGTGACGGTGACGTGGTGTTAAGGACAGTTGTTGTAATGTCTGTGTGTGTGGAGTCCTGCAGGCTTCTACCAATGGTGCTGCATTAACAGTATGACTCATGGAGGCCATCACTGCTCACTGAATGTCCGCAATCGTGGCTGTTGGGTCAGTCAGGTAGAGTGATAAGGCCCGTCCTCGCTGACGTCCCATGCACAAGCCTGAAACTTGCATCATTAGCATGTCTCACAATGTCAAACCTACACACCCAGTTTTATTCCTGACGGTTGATTGCCTCTGGGTGCAGCTTTTGTGCAACTACTCTTGTGGTGATGAGTGTACTGTATATATTAAGAGAAAGCTGAAGGTGGTGCTTTTCACTCACCCCATTCTCCTCTTTGCTTCTTATGACAGGCTGTGGTAGAGCCAGGCCTAGACCATGGACAATCCATCCCATCATGCTATTAATGACAATGAGATACAAATTAAAAAATGAATGCTTTGGTAACATTGTACTTGAGCCAGTCATTCTATAATGCTACCATGGCTATTTTTTATTTTTACTTATCTCTGCGTCACGGTCATTAAGTGACAGCATCAGTTTGTACGCAAAGGTTTGATCTCTGTATTATTAATGCTAGTAAAAATCCTAAAATGAAGAAAGAGACCTAAAACGATGATTAATTATTACATGTGAATCTTTTTTATTCTATTGAGAAGATGTTTTCAGAGTATGCACAGTACCAGGATAAGCAAGGCACGCTCTGGATTCTCGACTTGTCAGGCCTGGTGTATTTTTTTACCTACCTGACCTTCGCGTCGACCTCTGTAAGACTGGTCACTGATTCAGGAGGAGGTGAGAATACTGTATGGAATTGAGAGATGGAGATATTTAGTATCTGTATTAGTGACTTTTCTGCAGCACCGCTAAATATGCCATGTTTGGGTCACTTTTTTACATATATGGGTGACATGTAATTAAGTTAATTACACAAAAAAAAAATATATATATATATATACAGGGGTTGGACAATGAAACTGAAACACCTGGTTTATTTATTAGTATGGTGTAGGGCCTCCTTTTGCGGCCAATACAGCGTCAGTTGGGCAGCCGTGGTTTTATGTTTTTTGGATACAATCCGGGTTAGCACCCGAACATCCCTTTCAGACAGCTTCCTCTTGCGTCCACAGTTAATCCTGTTGGATGTGGTTCGTCCTTCTTGGTGGTATGCTGACATTACCCTGGATACCGTGGCTCTTGATACATCACAAAGACTTGCTGTCTTGGTCACAGATGCACCAACAATGTGTCCTCTTTTGAACTCTGGTATGTCACCCATAATGTTGTGTGCATTGCAGTATTTTGAGCAGAACTGTGCTCTTACCTGCTAACTGAACCTTCACACTCTGCTCTTACTGGTGGAATGTGCAATTAATGAAGATTGGCCACCAGGCTGGTCCAATTTAGCCATGAGACCTCCCACACTAACATGACAGGTGTTTCAGTTTCATTGTCCAACCCCTGTATATTTATATATATATATATATATATATATAAATAATATAAATAGTTATAACTACTGTCTAAATATGTATAACTGATCAGATTTGGAGGTCAAATTAAAAATTTATATAAAAAAAATCAATTTACAGTATTATATATGTATATCGTCGCTGTCCAAAGGAAAACAAGTATCTCCACAGGGGCAGCTTTACAGTAGGGGCAAAAACCTCATGTTATTTTAATGTAAGTCAATGAAACCAGACTTCTCCCCCCCTAATGAGTTTGGGTCATTTCTTTCGGTCCATTCATCATGAAATTTTCACTTAGTGTAAACAGCAGTCAAAAATGCTTAAAAGTAAAAATTAATAAAATGGATATGCATATAAATAAATCGTCGCTGTCCACAGAAATTTGGAGAGAAATCTCTCCAAAATGGCAACTTTAGAGGACAGGGCAAAAACCTGATTCAATCTGAATGTAAGTCAGTGGAACCAGACGTTTTTCCAAGCATGGTTTGGATATTTCTGGTCATCCTTTCATCATAAAACGTCCACCCAATTTAAACAGCAGCTTATGTGGTCAAATTGGGGATACATGGTTTTCATTGGACAGTGATGATATCCAAAATCAAGTACACTCTGAAACTGTATGGTAATGGATTTTTACTTTATCTCCAAATCTGATCAATTATGAATATTTAGATAGAAGTTAGAACGTCATAGTAAAAGGTATACATGGCTTTCAGGCGTTATAGAATCAATCCTGACTCAAACGTAGTAATACTATCTGTTTCTGTTAAGCAGAACTGAATAGTGTTTTATGAAACATTGTATATGTGATGCTGAAACATGGAGTGGATACATTCCTAAGGGCACATACAGCGATGTAAGATGGAGTGAATGCTCTATAATGATAACTATATGGAGTTATTCCAGTCCAGTGAAGTCAGTTTACTTATATAGTACTTACGATATTTAAATTTCATTTTACTTTATGAGAAATTGCCATGTTGTCATGTACACATCACCGTTCATATTGGTATCTGGTATTACTTGGTATTGAACAATGAAGAACCCGAGTGATGTGACCCCCCTCGCCGCAGCAGTGGAGGTCGTACCTTTGTTTGAGCAGCGGGATGACCTCTGTGAGCTGTTGTCTGTGCTGTCAGGTGGGCGGGGCACAGTGTGGGGCAGAGCGTTCTGGAGTCCAGATTTTATCCAGTCCACCACTCTGAGAGAGCGAGAGATGGGAACAGAGTTATAAAAAAAAGCACACAGTGAGATACAGAGCGGCAGCATCTTACTCTAACCTAACGTGACCCCTAACCTCCCACATTACAACAGGCAGCTGTGATAGAGCTGATCCTCTCCTGAAAGCTCGCCCAGACTGAGGTTTTACCGTTTGGCAGGGCTTTCTTTTCCTCACGTCTCTGTGACTTGCTGATCGGCACACCAGCATCCAGAACTCAATCTATGCTGGTTTTGCTGCGGACCAGAACGTATGCTCGCTTTGCTGCTGACCAGCATCCAGAACCCAACGTACATTTGCTTTGCTGCTGACCAGCATCTAGAACCCAACGTACTTTCGCTTTGCTGCTGACCAGCATCCAGAACCCAACGTACATTCGCTTTGCTGCTGACCAGCATCTAGAACCCAACATACATTTGCTTTGCTGCTGACCAGCATCCAGAACCCAACGTACATTTGTTTTGCTGCTGACCAGCATCTAGAACCCAACGTACATTTGCTTTGCTGCTGACCAGCATCCAGAACCCAACGTAAATTCGCTTTGCTGCTGACCAGCATGCAGAATCCAGAACCCAATGTACAATCGCTTTGCTGCTGACCAGCATCTAGAACCCAACGTACATTCGCTTTGCTGCAGACCAGCATCCAGAGTCCAATCTAAGCTGGTTGTGCTGCTGACCAGCATCCAGAACCCAACGTACATTTGTTTTGCTGCTGACCAGCATCTAGAACCCAATGTACATTCGCTTTGCTGCTGACCAGCATGCAGAATCCAGAACCCAATGTACAATCGCTTTGCTGCTGACCAGCATCTAGAACCCAACGTACATTCGCTTTGCTGCTGACCAGCATCCAGAACCCAACGTACATTCGCTTTGCTGCTGACCAGCATCCAGAATCCAATCTATGCTGGTTGTGCTGCTGACCAGCATCCAGCATCCAGAACCCAATCTACGCTGGTTTTGCTGCAGACCAGAACATCAGCATCCAGAACCCAATCTACTCTGGTTTTGTTGCAGACCACCATACCAGCATCCAGAACCTAATCTACGCTAGTTCTGCTATCAGCCAGCATCCGAAATACAACACATGCTAGTTTTGCTGGTGACCAGACATCCTCCAATATTCGGGTGGTTCCAGCCGTACTGAACTCACCGGGGTTGGAACTGAACTGGAGGTTCCATTTCAGACACCTCGTCCTCTGAGACCATCTCCACCACCGGAATGTGAGGTAGCGGCTCTGCGTCTGAGGACAGGGCAAACAGTCAGTGAGCGCTCAGAGCGTAAACACCACAAGTTGATCTAATTCAAGTGCTGTAGAGAAACACACCTGGAATCTCCTCCATATTGTAAACCTGCAAGTAGGAGTAAATCAGACCAGCGTTAGTAAACAGGCTGTGAAGGGATTCGCTTTTAATTATTAGTATAATTTATTATTATAACATTTATTATTATGATTTTCTATACTTATTTCTTGCTAGGACTTTATTCATCTGATGCCGGAGATAATCTATAAACTCACAGCCTAATCTCATCACTACATTATTGATTATTACCATTAGTTATTATTACGTTTTTACACTTGTCTATTAGGTTATGTGCTTTGTCTACACATACATCCTACATGGTAGTGTCTTATAAGTGAAAACACTACACTGTCTGTTTACAGAGGTCCACAGTGACAGCTCAGCGTCTCTAGTCAAACTGTGTTTGTGTACTGGTGTTGCTATAGCTTGGACAGATCATTGCTTACTGAGGTGAACTGAGTGCAGTGTGTAATTGGAAGGTCTGAGGAGCGAGTTTACATCAGGAGAGCATTACGGTGAACTGACTCAATGTCACAAACGAGAGGCCAGATACAGCATGCGGCTGTACTTACACATGTCTCTGCCTCACACTCCGCCTCACGGACCTCTGAAATCTGAACGAGAATGCAGTTACACTACAGCACAATGCTGAAGTGGCTTTAAATCAGCTCCTGGGCCAAGTCTAACATCTGTCTGATGTCTATGAATACTGTACTGACTATTGCATAAGCACATTTAAACCATTTCTTAATTATAAGGATGTATTAATATGCCATTTTTTAAAAAATTAGACTGCTGACCTTTATCCTGAAACTGATTTTGTTCACGTATCTGTCCTGCTATTTAAGATACACTCATCATTTAAAAATAGTTGCACCCAGAGGGAAGTGTGGGATTGCAGTGCTATCTGGAAAATGACCAGAAACGATAAATGCTGATGAATATAGACTGATATGGGCAATATTCACTGAGCTACGCATACGGAAGTCTGTCTCTCAGTATGGCAGTGGGCGGCCATGTTGGCTAACGCAACATGCCAGACGTCTCAGCATGGAGCTGTAGAGGTTCCTAATGGTGTCCTGTGATAATCCATCCCATGCAGCTTGAATATCCTCACACGGTTCCTGCAGATGGTGCGGTAGGGGTGGAGGTGGAGTGACACCAGGCCTTCTGGACGTGTGACCTGTGACATCAAACTGGCGCTGACCACGGTGCCTCCACACACGGATTTGTCGTCTCCACCAAGACAATAGCAGGACTCGTCGGTGAAGATGACCCGCTGCCATTCTGAGTCACTCCATGACGGTCTGGCATGACACGCTTGCAGTTTTTGGTAGGTTGGCGTGGTGTTAGGGGCAGTCATGGTAACGGTCTGCATTGCGTGTGTATGTAGTCCTCATGGAGCCATCACTGCTCGCTGAATGTCCACCATCGTGGCTGTTGGGTCGGTCAGGTACAGTAATATTTGTCTCATGATGTTCAGCCTACCCCCCAGTTCCGTTGCTGTTGGTGGATGCCTTCTGGGTGCAACTATGTGTGCGACTATTCTTCTGATGATGAGTGTACCGCTGCGGTGTGGTCAGTGGAGAACATTATTTAGCTATATGTACTTTTTACACCATCTCTATACTCCTCCTTAATCACATGCCCCTAATACATGAACTAACTAAGGAATATGAAGGTGAGAGCTGATCATATTAACACCTCTGTTGGCTCATCAGGTTCTCCTGGGACGTTCTGTGTGTATTTGGCTTCTGGCTGCGGCACAACCTTCCCGATTCCCTGAGAGATCCATCCGATCACGCCTGGTCTGTTAAGGTGGAACGGGTGGAGCGTTTATGGGGTATAAAATCATAACACGAGCTCAAACAAGTATATAAATAAATAAAATGGAGTTCATCATACCTGTCTGAACCCTCCTCCTGGGAAGGCTGAAAGATAAGAGAGAGATGAACATATCAACAGCTGGTTATGGAAAATCCACTGCCATATAAACTCACTGGACAAAAAATTTGTTGCATGTTGACGGTGGTAGTAACTTCAGGCTCCTGCAGATGGCGCTACACTAGGACCATAAGGCTATAAATACCTCTGGGGTGTGAGTGACGGGATCCATCTGGGTAGAGTGCAGTGAATGTCTTGGCCCATGTGTGGAAAATGGCTCCTAAGCAGATGTTAATAATTGGCTAAAAGGAGTGACTGCATGTGGGCGTGGCTAAAAGACCATAGTGTGAGGGAAGTAGCTGAATCTGCAGGTGTGTGGAAGAGTACGGTCATACGGGTCTACCAGCAGTGGCTAAAATCCCAGCCTACAGGGAATTCTCAGCACTGGTCCAGGGAAAGCAGGTGTCTGTACATTGATGTGGCCTACATCCAGAAGCTTGTCCATTCCAAATCCAATCACTGCTGTTATTAGTGCGTGCGGAGACATGTTCTGTCACAGGTGACTCGTTTTATGCCTGGTGAGGTTAGTTTGGCCTGTTGCCAGTAAAGATGTTGAATGGAGAGGTAAGGAGTTTTACCTTGGCGTCAGAGTTGGCTCTGTGCAGGAGTGGGGTTCCCGCAGGCTGGGGCAGAGTGCTCACGAAGCCGTTGGAGAGCCAGTTCAGCACCCCACTCTGAACGCTACAGAGGAACCCAGAGAAACACAGATGTTCAACTTCACACATGGTGTCTGACAAGCGAAGCCATTGGCTGAGACTTCGGCCTGTATACTGACCTCCCCTGGGACGTTTCTGACCCTTGATCATCTTCCCTGACTGATTTTCCTGACTTCAGCTTCCCTGTGAGAATGCAATTCAATTAGCATTGGGCTTTAACCACAGGATCATTTGGTTTTCCCCATTAATATCAGAATGGCTAAGGGACCAGGCACGTACCTCTGTTTCCCGGTGCTTTCCCATTCCCAGCCTAGTGACCGAGAGCAGCACAGAATGAGAAAGAAGTTATCAAATCTTGCACCTCGATCTTTGCTGACAGGTGCTGTTCAGTGTACAGACATTATGAGTTGGATGTAAGGGTCTTAAATGGCCTGGGAAAGTCATTGGGTGTGTGTGTGTGTGTGTGTGATTGTTTAAAAACATTTGTAGGACACAATCAGCCCCTAAAGAGCCATACCTGAAAAATATATATTTTTTATTAAGTGAACCATTTGAAGGATTAAAGGAGCAGTGTGTAAAATTTAGATGGCTCTATTAGCAGAAACGGAATATGGTTTACAAAACTTTGTTTTCATTAGTGTATATCTACATTTAAATACAAGCGTAGTTTAGCAAGTTGAGCTTAGAATGACCCCTTACTCTTTACCTAGAACCGGATCACCTGCAGCAGAGACTGCCATGTAGGGTCGCATATGTTACAGCAGACAGTAGCCCAGGATGGACAAACCAACCCTAATGGCTATAGATAGGGTTTTTTATGTTTCCCAGTTGTATTCTGGAGTGGAGCTCAGTAGGTTGCAGTATGTCACCCCAACTCTAGAGGCTTGCATACTGCTCCTTTAATGAACCCCCCAATGATTTACGTTGTTTTTTTTTACAGTTTAAGGGCTCTTTTATCGGCCTTTAGCTTATGTGCTAGCAACTGCTGTTGCACAGTTCAGTGTTGACTGTCCTCTAGTTCTTCATCAGTGGTCATAGGATGCTGCCCACAGGACTGCGCCAACAGGAATCGGTCCACAGGACGCTTCCCAAAGGACGCTGCCCACAGGACGCTGGATAGTTTTGGTTGGTGGACTACTATCCCTTCACCAGTGACACTGAGGTTTCCAGCAGCACTGATGTGTCGAATCAACTCACACCAGCACAAGACACAACAACGTACCACCATCACTATGTCAGTGTCACTGCAGTGCTGAGAATGGTCCACCACCCACATAATACCTGCTCTGTGGTGGCCCTGTGGGGGTCCTGGCCACTGAAGGAAAGGGGCTAACACTACAGCCTGTAATTGTACAACTACAAAGTGCATAAGTGGAGCCGATATCTAAACAATAAGTGTAGATACAAAAAGGTGAGGAGTTATGGCTCCTATGGTATATTATATAATATGGCGCATATTATAATCACATATAGGTACTTACAGCAACAGCGTGCTTCTGTTCTCCCACAGTGTCAGGACCATCTGGCACCTGAGGCACCACCTTCACCATCCAGTTAAACATCCTAACGCACAAACACAGTGACCCACCTTATTAATATTTGCGCATGATCACATGCACTCACACAATATACTGAATACTGTAGGAACAATGGCCTTGCACCAGTTCCCTCTCATCGCTGTCCAGCCTGGTTTGTGTGTTGGTCAGAGTCACTGTGTATCCAGAGCAGTTTTATCAGCAGAACTTTGTTTTAAGTCGGGCACTAAACACAATATCCTTTTTGGATACTGAGCTTACACAAGGGGAAAGCCCCCAAGAAGCCCCCCATTCAGCATAACATCCTGTCCCCGTCTCCAGGGAAACTCCACAACATGTGCAGAAATAGGATGATGTCAAGTTCTCCCTGTGGCCATACACAAACAATAAAAGGCCTGGGGAGAACAATGAGGGCCAGTGAGAGAGATGTATGGACAGGAGGTGGTGAAAACGCCTCAGGTCAGCAACACCCTGACACAAACAGACAGAAACTGGCAACTGGCTGGAAACTGTTGGTTGAGTCTTCTTGTGACCATATCTAAGCACACCAGACAAGAAACTAGCCACCTTGTGTGTTTAAGGTTGTAGTAACTCCTGCAGATGGCGCTGTATGAGGATGAAGAGGCCAGTAATACCTGCGGGGTGTGAGTGATGGGATCCGTAGATTGAGAAGAGGTGGTACAGTGCAGTGAATGTCTCGTCCCATGTGTGGAAAATGGCTCCAATGTTGTTGTTAATGATTGGCTAAAAGGAGTGACTGCATGTGGGCGTGGCTAAAAGACCATAGTGTGAAGGAAGTAGCTGAATCTGCAGGTGTATGGAAGCGTACGGTCATACGGGTCTACCAGCAGTGGCTAAAATCCCAGTCTACAGGGAGCTCTCCTTGGAATTGGTGGTTGGTGTAGCGCAGCGGATAACACCACTACCCATCCATGTCCCATGTGGAAGACTGGGGTTCGAATCCTGGTCTGGGTGACTATGCTGTGCGAGTCCTTGGGCAAGACTCCTAGCGCTACATTGGCCCACCAGTAATATGACTAGCCTTGTAAGTTGCTCTGGATAAGAGCGTCAGCTAAATGCCATGAATGTAAACATGCCAGGGCAGACATCCACCAACTCTGGCCCAATTGGATGCAGAAGCGTCTGAACATTGATGCGGCCTACATCCAGAAACCTGTCCAGTCCATGCCAAATCCAATCACGGCTGTTGTTGGAATGTTTCAGTCACAGGTGACTCACTTCTTGTCCGGTGAGCTCTCCGGTTGCCGTCTAAGGTTCTCTCAAAAGTCTTTGCGAGCACCGAGAAATTAAGTTCCAGGGCATCAATATTTTTCCATGTTCTCCATCATTACTGTCCAGCTCCCACATCAATAATGAACCTCAGAGCAGACCTCTACTTACTTATCCGAGTATGCAGCTGTCCATCACTACACCTTCCCCATCTCTGGTAAAGATGGTGGTTTCTCAAGCCTTTCTTCACAGCAGGCTCTCATGTTTTAGCCTGTTCTTTCCTTATAATGGCCTTCATAACTTTCAGATTTCCCACATTTGAGTGAGGGGTCATCTGCATGTCCAAGGTCACTGATGTTTCTTCAACTTATCTGGACTCCTCAATCCTACTCCTCCCAATATTTGTTCAGCACAGCATTTCTCAGTCCTGATCCTGATCCTGGAGGCCTCCTGCCCTGCATGTGTCAGTGGATTCCCTGCTTTAACACACCCCCTGCAACTCTGAAAGGGCTTGTTAATGAGCTGATATGTTGAATCGGGTGTGTTGAGAGCAGGGAACACACAAAAATGTGCAGGGGAGGAATGCTTTCAGGACCAGGGTTGAGAAACCCTGTTTCAGCATTCCCTACTGTACAATAGTTACTGTATCTATACTAACTGTACAGTAACTCAGTAAGTGTAATGTGTTAGTGTGTTGTAAGTAGTGTGTTGGTGTACAGTAACTCAGTAAGTGTAATGTGTTAGTGTGCTGTAAGTAGTGTGTTGGTGTACAGTAACTCAGTAAGTGTAATGTGTTAGTGTGCTGTAAGTAGTGTGTCGGTGTACAGTAACTCAGTAAGTGTAATGTGTTAGTGTGCTGTAAGTAGCGTGTTGGTGTACAGTAACTCAGTAAGTGTGATGTGTTAGTGTACTGTAAGTAGAGTGTTGGTGTACAGTAACTCAGTAAGTGTAATGTGTTAGTGTGCTGTAAGTAGCGTGTTGGTGTACAGTAACTCAGTAAGTGTAATGTGTTAGTGTGCTGTAAGTAGTGTGTTGGTGTACAGTAACTCAGTAAGTGTAATGTGTTAGTGTGCTGTAAGTAGCGTGTTGGTGTACAGTAACTCAGTAAGTGTAGTGTGTTAGTGTGCTGTAAGTAGTGTGTCGTTGTACAGTAACTCAGTAAGTGTAGTGTGTTAGTGTGCTGTAAGTAGTGTGTTGGTGTACAGTAACTCAGTAAGTGTAATGTGTTAGTGTGCTGTAAGTAGCGTGTTGGTGTACAGTAACTCAGTAAGTGTAAGGTGTTAGTGTGCTGTAAGTAGTGTGTTGGTGTACAGTAACTCAGTAAGTGTAATGTGTTAGTGTGCTGTAAGTAGTGTGTTGGTGTACAGTAACTCAGTAAGTGTAATGTGTTAGTGTGCTGTAAGTAGTGTGTTGGTGTACAGTAACTCAGTAAGTGTAATGTGTTAGTGTGCTGTAAGTAGTGTGTTGGTGTACAGTAACTCAGTAAGTGTAATGTGTTAGTGTGCTGTAAGTAGCGTGTTGGTGTACAGTAACTCAGTAAGTGTGTGTTAGTGTACTGTAAGTAGTGTGTTGGTGTACTGTAAGTAGTGTGTTGGTGTACAGTAACTCAGTAAGTGTAATGTGTTAGTGTACTGTAAGTAGTGTGTTGGTGTACAGTAACTCAGTAAGTGTAATGTGTTAGTGTACTGTAAGTAGTGTGTTGGTGTACAGTAACTCAGTAAGTGTGATGTGTTAGTGTGCTGTAAGTAGTGTGTTGGTGTACAGTAACTCAGTAAGTGTGATGTGTTAGTGTACTGTAAGTAGTGTGTTGGTGTACAGTAACTCAGTAAGTGTAATGTGTTAGTGTACTGTAAGTAGTGTGTCGGTGTACAGTAACTCAGTAAGTGTAGTGTGTTAGTGTGCTGTGAGTAGTGTGTCGGTGTACAGTAACTCAGTAAGTGTAATGTGTTAGTGTACTGTAAGTAGTGTGTCGGTGTACAGTAACTCAGTAAGTGTAATGTGTTAGTGTACTGTAAGTAGCGTGTTGGTGTACAGTAACTCAGTAAGTGTAATGTGTTAGTGTGCTGTAAGTAGGGTGTTGGTGTACAGTAACTCAGTGAGTGTAATGTGTTAGTGTGCTGTAAGTAGTGTGTTGGTGGACAGTAACTCAGTAAGTGTGTGTTAGTGTACTGTAAGTAGCGTGTTGGTGTACAGTAACTCAGTAAATTGGTTCTAGCTAATGGAAGCTATTCTCCTTCAGTGTTCTGTGCTGATGATGATGTGAATAGACGTCAGTGTCAGACTAATGAATGAGCTTCTATTAGAGACTGGTGGACTGAGAGACACTAGAGTCTCTTCACCTACACTGAGCTGATGAAGAGTCCTGTTCCAGAAATGATAATAGGACATTAGAGCCGTAATAAATCATACTCCTGTTACTCTCCATACTTCAGTACATCTGAAGGTACATACTTTAGTACTGTTACTCCAGTGGAGGTCTAAAGGGAGGCCTTGGGGATCTCTAGTTTAACTCTACTGCAGGGCTGTAAATGGCATGTTTTTAATGTTATTTCGATTTTGATTTTAAACGCTGGTTGGAGGGACCCTCTGTGGATTTTGGCATAGAGCCTCACCATATCCCATGGGAACCAGTGTATTCCAACAGAATGAGTCACCGACGCCTGCAGAGACTAACAGTCGTGGTTAGGGTGCTATGGCATGCGCATTTTAGGATGTCTTTAGTCACGTATACATGATTGTGAAAATGATTTGTTGATTCGTTTTTGTACACTGTTGATTCGATTTGTCAACTTCCTGAATTTCTTGAACGCAGCATCTCTGAGAGTCCTTACAGGTCTTAACTGTCGCAACCACTGAGTTACACAAGAAAAGAAACTGGGGCTGCTTTTCATTTCAGAAAGATACGCATTTAAATCAACTTGTCTACTAGTCAACGGTAAGTCAACAGGTAACACCTGCATGTATAAAAATGTAGCACTCAGCAATACTATCCCAAACACATGCCTAGCAAACCCAGTCTAATCCCCTATAAGATGTTTATGTGCGTGTCTGTTTGATAGACAGCATCATCAGAAGCCTAGTTCTTTTCATGGTTATGGATTAAAAATGAAAGTATAAATGACGACTCTTCCTACCTGGCTCCTCAGCAGCAGTGTTGGATTCCAGGGAGATGGACGAGAGGGACCCGGGACACACTTCAGCGATTTGTGTGTGGATTAGGATTGAAACAAGACTGGGCTAATGGGATTACTACCTGAAGGACAGTGCTGCATCTTTCAGAAACCCCAGGCAGCAGAACAGACCCGGAGTATATTCCAACGGTCTGGAAAATCTGGAAGAATTTGGAAAAGTTTCCAAAATGCATTTCGACTCAGATATCACCGTCAACTGCCAAAGCAGGCCCAGCTCCTGTCTGGTGGTGAAGATGATCAAAGGCCTCTAAAGCTCCCCAAATGGCCCACTGGTGTCAGTGCAACCGCTGTTCGGGAAGTTGATTTACTCGGTGCTCTTCAGCACCTTTAACCTCACAGTGGGTAACAGACCCTGTTTGTGAACACCTCCCTGGGACATTCCTGTAGGCCCAGTTCTAGGAAGCTCCTCCACTTCATTCTGTTCATTTTCTGAAAGTCCTTCCATACATTTGACTGAGCAGGATGCCATGTTTTCTATTTAATTCACATCAGCTAAAAATATAGTGCTTTCCTTACCCCACCTCGATGACCTGGCTTTGTGTGAATGGCATGTGTTTAGTACCTCAAGCTGGGCGCTTAAAAGGTTATGCCAGTCTCTCCGGCCTTACCGAGCCCCAGATACGCGTGGAATAATGCCGAATGGTGCATTCATGGTTCTGCATCATCACCTTTCTCCTCGAAAGGACCATGTTGGGTTCACCTAGCTGAAGCTAAGATGCATGATGGCCCACAGGAAAACAAAACTCAACTTTATATAAATTTGTCTTGTTTGTTTGTATTTTCTTCCTCAAGTGCTGTAAGGTAAATCAGCCGACTCATCTAGTCGCAGAGGGAAATGTGGACTTTCCCTAATTCTGTCTAAAAGCTTGCACTCTACAGGGGTTGGACAATGAAACTGAAACACCTGTCATTTTAGTGTGGGAGGTCTCATGGCTAAATTGGACCCGCCTGGTGGCCAATCATCATTAACTGCACATTGCACCAGTAAGAGCAGAGTGTGAAGGTTCAGTTAGCAGGTAAGAGCACAGTTCTGCTCAAAATACTGCAATGTACACAGCATTATGGGTGACATACCAGAGTTCAAAAGAGGACAGATTGTTGGTGCACGTCTTGCTGGTGCATCTGTGACCAAGACAGCAAGTCTTTGTGATGTATCAAGAGCCACGGTATCCAGGGTAATGTCAGCATACCACCAAGAAGGACGAACCTCCACCAGCATCACGTAGTGACCTGGCCACTATCCTGCAAGAAGAATGGCTTAAACTCCCTCTGACCACTGTGCAGGACGCAGTATATGTCATTCCCAAGACCAACTGACGCTGTATTGGCCGCAAAAGGACGCCCTACACCATACTAATAAATGTGGGTCTAAAACCAGGTTTTTCACTTTCATTGTCGACCCTGTGATCATAATCCACTACTTGGCTTCATCGATCAGTGGCTACCATCGTAACCAGGTCCATGTTTGGTCTCCCAGTAGTCCTTCATGTCAAGTGGTCAGTGTGTTCATCTTTGTTTAAGAAACTATCCTAAATGCATGTCAACAGCGTGACAACAAGCTATGGTGGTATCCGCATGACCGATTTATTGGTCGTCTCCACCAATACAAAAGCGGGACTCATCACTGAAGATGTCAACGACTCCACTATGTCTTTGCTTCCTGGAGCCCTCGTTGCAACAGGTGTGAGGTCCCCTCTCCAAATCTTCCCACTGCACTGCTCCTGCATGATTGCTTGTCAACTCTTCTCTGAGACTACAATACTTCACTTCACTCCAAAACTTCTCCAATGCTTCTCTTCAGCAGAACATGCATTAATCAAACAGCAAGAAAATGCAAGCACAGGTAACAGGACGGCCTTGTATCATCAGTCAGGTACCATGATAAAGCCTGGCTCTTGCTTAGGTCACATGAAACTTGAACAATTGCATGTCCCATGATGTCAAACCTACCAACCATATTTAATTCCAGTCAGTTGATTCTTTCTGGGTGAAGCTATTACTCCAAGGATGTGTGTAGATTGGACAGTGTATTCAGTGCACACTGCCCCTGGGGTCTTATATATCAACCTGGATGTAGCTATCCAGCTGCAAGAGAAGTAAACCTCAGGGTGCTCTACAGATGTTCAAATGATGAACACACTATCCAGTGACACTCAACAGGTAGGATTAGCACTCCAGTTCGGTTTAAGGTTTGGTTGGGGTTATGTTGAGGGTTAGGACCAGAGTTACAGTCAATTTAATAGATACTTCAAATATACCACAAGTTAATTGTGAGATAACCATCTCCAGTGGTCTGTCCAGATATCTTGGTGAAGAGGCTTTACCTGTTGAACGTGAGGCCGTGTGAGTGGGCAGTTGGCATTATCAGCAGCTTTACATCTCTGCGTCATCGACCGGTGCCGCGGACCTGAAGCTGAGCGGCTAAAACGCAGAAGATCCCATAATGAGATAACAAAGGGATTAGCTCAGCCTGAGAAGGCCACTACCACTGCACAGGAGTTCCCCTTCCACACTGATCCCAGACCAGCAGACAGTGAGTCAATCCCAGCTTTACTGCTTACAAGACACAACACTTCACTGATCCAGCAGATAAGGGGCAACGCCTACCAGCCCATGGCACGAACGTGCCCTCGCTTGTGATTGGATGATTGAGGGGAGAGTTAATCTGATTTAGCACAGGGGCCAGGATCAAGGTGGGTGTGAGGGGTCCTAAACTCCTATAATGATGACTTTAACTCTCTACATACTGCTGGTATGCCTTACTGCGACCTAGATAGTTATTTCGCTGACTACGTTTCTACTGAGGATCAATCAATCAGTCTGTGTATATTTGTATAGCGCTTTTTACAACCAATGTTGTCTCAAAGGAGCTTCACAGATAATCAGTTTATTATATAAAAGGAAAGAAAAGAAAAACACAAAGTTAATGTACAGACATTTGAGGGTGGGGGGTGGGGGAAAACTGGGTCCAAGCCCCCCTTGAGCAAGCCAGAGGCAACAGTGGCGAGGAAAAACTCCCTTGAGTAAGGAAGAAACCTCGAGAGGAACCAGGCTCAAGGGCGGAACCCAACCTCCTCAGGTCAAACCCGGATGAGACGAGAGAGACAGAACTAACAGGAGAAGAACATCTATTAGATCCAGTCTGAATAGATCCAGTCTGATTAGATCCAGTCTGATTAGTCCAGGAGGGAGTAACTGCAAGATGTAGCCGACCCATAGATAGAGTTCATGATCAGAGCCAGACGCTGGTCAGTGTAAAGGTTATGGTCATGCCGGTTGATAGAACAGGGCAGGAGACCCACAGAGGTGCTGAAGCTCAGGTGCCTCTAGCTGTTCTGGGGGTTCTGATGTGATCACTCCGGAGGATTCCTCTATGCGGGTTGGCTCCATGGCTTCCGAAAAGGTCAACTGTGTCTATATTAGAGAGGAAGTCCACTGGCCTGTCCAGAGGCTTTTGTTGTGAATGGTGCACTGTACAGGAACTTACTAGCTCAGAAATCTTAACAGTGGTGGGATGGGAACCAGGGATATGAATGGCATATGAATGGTAAATCTGTAAAAAATAAAAGTACTTTATTTGGATACGTTTTTGCCCCGCCCCTTTCCATAAAAGGATTCATAAATAATTTTTTTTTAGCCAAAAAGTCTCAAAACTCTCACATCAGACAGTGTAGTTGTAGCTTTTAGAGGCATTTCGGACATCTGGCTCCCATCACCACAGCTGTGACCAAGTGTGACTGTAAAGAGAGCCATACTGGACGCCATGGTGATCACATAGACACAACATGTGGAAGGAGTCAAAATAAAATGGCCCTCCGTGTAAATAAGCTCAGCCCTCATACTATTGAGTTAGCTATGCTAATGTTAGTCACCTGGAGCTAATGCTAGTGGCTAACGTTACCTATACTAGCTACACACTTTCCATCTGGACATCAACACACAGTGGATTGAAGTTATTCCTCACTATGAAATTCTAAGTTTAGGATGAGCTGCTTCAAACACTGATACCAACACGCACCATGGCTGCTACCTACAGGGTGCTGTTGGGGGTGCGACGCATGAAAACAAACCATTCATACTGGCACTGACTATGTTGCCTCCTCAAACAGGTTCGTCACTAAAGATGACCTGCTGCCATTCGTAGTCACTCCATGACAGTCTGGTACAACACAATAGTCTTGGGTGGCGGTGGCGTGGTGTTAAGGCCGGTCATCGTAACAGTCTGCATGCATGTAGTCCTGCATGGGGCAGTCGTATGTGGTAGTGCTGGCACTAACAGACCCATGGACTGCATCACTGCTCGCTGTATGCAATCCTGGCTGCTGGGTCACTCTACGCATGTCGGACAATTTGCTGGTTCTCTCTCCGTGGTTCGTGTAGATCTCCCAGATCCTTCTTCCTCTATAGTTGTATGGTAGTTCCTGGTAGTTCCTGGTAGTATCCGCACCATTGGTCAATAAGACAGTACCGCTTTCAGGAGCCCTATGATGCAACCCTCTTGAACTCTTCCAACTGCACCAATTACTTTTGAACTCTACTCCGAGGCTACCAACAAAACAGCACTGGTTCAGGTAAGAATGGAAAGCATGCGCAACAGGGCGACCCTATACAGTCAGTCAGGCACAGACCGTTTTTACCTACGTCACATGTGCGGCTGAGCAAGAAACCCGAATCATTCGCATGTCTCACGATCAGGAAATGCCCTTCTTTATGTCTCTACCATTTAACCAGGCAGACAAACGGAAAATCACTGGAATCGCACTTTAAATGTAACAAACACGCTCCAGTTGGGAAGCCTGGAAGGCAGAGGAATGGCCAGGATCTATGCCTACAGCCAGATCCATCCATTCATCCACCCACCCATCTTTATACTCCCCTCCCAACAATAGAAGGAAAGGCGTCTCGTATGCAAAATTAACTTGGAGCATCAACAAATGCTATAAAGGATCACAGATATTCCTGTGGTGGGAAGTTGCATAACGAAGGAAGAAGCGTAATGAGGACAGAAGACAGCAGGAAACGCACAGACACCCCCTGCTGCTGTGAAGCGGTTCGTTTTCCCAAACTGTTTAAGCGCCCGCTTCCCTCCGCTTCCTCCCACTCGCCGTCCCGCGCTAATGCGTTTCATATAAACACGCCGGGCACAAAAAGGATCCATTATCAGTGTCTCTTCTGGTACAACCTGTTTTTATTATGAGCACGATATAATAATAGGCTACCTGTGTACAAAAAAGCAATACATGCCCTGCATGATCCAGTCAAATCACTGTTAATACAAAAAACAAAGTTAATGGAAATTCAACAATAAAAAAAGAGATATGTTTTTTTCCACTTGTCCATGAATCAGAAGGAATTTCGGAAAAGGAGAAAACCCACATTCATAAAACAACACAGTACAAAGAACCAGGTTTTCCACATTAAAGGCCACTGTTCAAGGCACTGACAGACAAATGGCATCTTTCTGCTGAAATTGCACAAATTCGTTTGGGAGAATCGCAGGCAAGCCCGTAATGGCTGGGCCCTCGCTCAGCAAAAACAAAGAGCTCCGTGTGAAACACTAGCCGCGATAGCGAGCCCTATCGCGGCAGCCCTGGCTCAGGCTTGCGGAGGCACTAGTGGACAGAAAGCCAAGGCCGGAATGCTTCTCATAAACAAAGGCTCTGGGGAAGGGGAGCCTGTGGTTTAAACACGGCAGAGAAAACAACGTTCCACGGGAAGGCAGCCTCCCCCCCACCACCCCACACCCCTTCTTCTCCAAGAGAGCAATCCATAAGAAAGAGTTGCAGGCCCTGCTAATGTAGGTCATGGTGACAGTAGGGCCACGCCCCAGCTTCAGCCCCCTTCCTCCACACGGTTTGGCAAACTCAATGGAACCCAAGAGAAGGAAGGTTGGCTGGCTGGCCCCTTCCCCCCATCTTCTGCCTCCCTCTCTTGCTCTCTCTTCCTCTCTCTGTCTCTCTCTTTCTAAAGCCCTAAATCAGCAACATCTGTGCAATGGAAGCCAAGCTTGGCCCATAGGCACAGACAGTAAACCTTCTAAGTATGTGCAATTCAATTTATTAAGCCAAACTATTTTAACCGTTTCCGTTCCTCGACCGTTAAGACTTTTTCGCAACTTGCTGGGGGCCCCATGGAGGCAACCGAGAGAAATCTGCTGACGGAGGAATTGCTGAATGCGTCCAACTTTCCCACAGCTGTAAAGTTTGGGCTCATTAGGGAAACAGAAAATCTGCTTTATGCACAGACAGATCGGAGACGGAACCGGACCCGCGGTATTTGAGGCCTGACCCGAACAGGTCTCAATGGAGAACCGAGTACGGCCCAAACACGGGTGTGCAGTGCTTTGTGTCGTTACTAAGTGCTTGAGTTAATCCGTAAAAAATGCGGTGCTGGATAAATGGGTCTGTTACTAGGAAGGTGCATTATAATCCTGACATCCGAGAATCCGCGAGGGTCAGCGAGTATCTCGTAAACAGCAGCGAGGGGGAAAAAAAGAAAAGCTGAAATGAATGTAGAGCGGTGGTTTACCCCTTTCGCTGACAGCACTGGTGTTGCGAAATGTGTTTAATGTCTCAGGGATAAGAATGCATTCCAAAAATGCGCTTTACTCTTCAGACACAGCCCAGCAAATCCCTAGGGTATCATGCCGCGTGAGGAACGGAACGAAGACGTCCCTGAAACCTACACAAAACTAAACAGCAACTCTTCTGAAACTCCGACACAACAATAGTACATACCTAATAGCGCAACATTCATGAAGCATCCAATCACAGCAACGACAGCGTATCATGTGATCACAACTTTAAAGGAGCAGTGTGTAGCCTCTAGTGACGAGGCTGCATATTGCAACAGACTGATTCCCAACCAATCTACACTGGCCGATTTCAGTTCTCCTCTTTGGCGTCAAGGATTTAGCCCTCCTCTACTTCTCCAACTTCACGTCCATAAGCTTTTCACTACACACAATGGTTAGCATTAATAAGTAAACAAAGGCCATTACGCTTTGTGATTTCCCATCGATCATGTTCCACCTTAAATGGTGCAACAATTCTTCTTCTTCTTCTTCTTCTTCTTCTTCCTCAACGCCATAATATAACTAGATCATGTTTTAAGGTGGAATGGGGAAATCCGAATCAAGAGTGCCAGTGCCATAATGCAACTGCTGGGGCATTTAAGGTAGAACAGGAAAATCTGAAGAAGCTATCAAATAAGAAGCAAAGAAAAGAAGAAGACTTCTATTTAAAGCTGGTTCCAAAAACAGATTTAGTAGGATATTAAAAGATCTTACCTGGATTTGTTTCTAGGCTACAGAAAAATATGTACTTTGGTAGGACATTTCATCGTTCATCAGATTTAAGCTGCCGCTTCAACGTAAACACATAAAACGGCACTCTCTACAGCCAATGTGTGGTTTGTCTGTTATTGGCTACTACAGAAACATGGTGGTGGCAGCTGCTGGTGGAAGCTGAGCCGCTCTTACTTGGATATGAAGGGCTCAGTCTTGTAGTTACAGGTAATTATACGCTAATTAAATTTAATTTGTATATTATATCCCACTTTTGGTAACAGATTCCCCCACAGATGGCCCCCCGACATCTCCAAATCTCACACACTGCTCCTTTAAGTTACTGTCAGGTTGCAAGGAAATTCAACTCACAACATGAAACTAGTTGCACAAAAGTTTCACTCTGTAAACGCAATGTGAAACTACAGCCGCACAACACTAGCTGTCTCCGGAAACTCTGGGATGGTTTTCCACTTGGACGGATTTCCAGTGTGGTTTATCTAAGTAACAAATTTTGCCCGCACTCTTTCTGTACCAAACATACCCATAGCCTGTTATAGTGAAGATAGCCATGGTGGTGCTGGTTGGATGTTGAGAGGGCCCTAAACCCTAGGTAGTGCACTGTAGGTCAGTAAAACAGTATCTTTCAGCCGTTAGCTGCACGACTCCATATGTAGCTGGTAGAGTGCTATCAGACGATATAAGCGATTGCTTCAATGGCCTATGCAGTGCAGTAAGCATTAGGAATCAGCCTCTGCGTTCTCACTTACGTCCTTGGTTCGCTGAATACCTGGCAAATAACAGCATCACCCTTCTCTTACCACGCCTCTCTCGCTACTGCTGCTACAAGCTTCAGGCAGACTTAGTAAGCAAGGGGGAAGATCTGCAGTGACCGCCAACACTACACCTGACTGATCTGCCGTTCGAGAGAGAGAGAGAGAGAGAGAGAGAGAGAGAGAGAGAGAGTGAGAAAGACAGAGAGAAAGAAAGAGAGAGAGAGTGAGAAAGAAAGAGTGAGAAAGAAAAAGAGAGAGAGAAAGCGAGAAAGAGAGAGAAATAAAGAGAGAGAAAGAAAGAGAAAGAGAGAGAGAGAGAGAGAGAGAGAGAGAGAAAGAAAGAAAGAGAAAGAGAGAGAGAGCGAGACAGAGAGAGCGAGAAAGTGAGAGAGCAAGAGCGAGAGCGAGAGAGAGAAAGAAAGAGAGAGAAAGTGAGAGAGAGAAAGAGAGAGAGAGAGCGCGAGACAGAGAGAGCGAGGGAGCGCGCGAGAGAGAAAGAAAGAAAGAGAGAGCGAGAGAGAGAGCGAGAGAGAGAAAGAGAAAGAGAGAAAGAAAGAGAGAGCGAGAGCGAGAGAGAGAGAGAAAGAGAGAGAGAAAAAGAAAGAGAGAGAAAGTGAGAGAGAGAAAGAGAGAGAGAAAGAGAGAGAGCGAGGGAGAGCGAGAGAGAGAAAGAGAAAGAGAGAAAGAAAGAGAGAGAGAGAGAGAGACAGAGAGAGCGAGAAAGAGAAAGAGAGAAAGAAAGAGAGAGCGAGAGAACGTGAAAGAGCGCGAGAGCACGAGCGAGACAGAAAGAGAAAGAGAGAAAGAAAGACAGCGAGACAGAGAGAGAGAGAGAGAGAGAGAGAGAGAGAGAGAGAGAGAGAGAGAGAGAGAGAGAGAGCACTTTGGGGGGAAATGTGTAAGGCCCAACCTCCAGCCTGACCTGAGCCCTTAGAACCCATATCCTACTGCATTTGCCCCCCTCTGTAGTTCGGGCCAGGCAGTAGACCTCTAAAGCACGAGACACAGAAAAGAACCGAACACAAAACAGATAAAACCGTAAATCAGTCAGACACGAAAGTGCAAATTCTCAGTTCAGAACTTCAGAACAGAGTCATGAACGGGTAGAGCACCACAGTTGTGAGAAGGCAAGGGGTGAGTTTCGCTGAGGGAATGTGCTGAAAGAGGACACTGAACAGCGAGAGTGTTCGGGAAGGACGCATCATCACACCCACTCCTGTAAGGAACGTCTACAGTGAACCAGCACTTTGGGCGTCTCTTTTTTCTGCAGTGTGGTGATGATGACGTAGATCACTCCCAGGATGCACAGCACCAGGATCAAAGGCACAGTGACCAAGACGAGGGTCATGATGTGGCCATCAGTCTCTTTCACCGGAATCACCACATCCACCTCCTTCTTCTCTTCGTCTTCGCTACTGTTGGTGTTGTCGCCATCAACATCATCAACGTCGTCGTCTTTGTAGTCGTCGGCGGCTGGTTCCCGGCCTCCCGTCTCCGGCCAGTGGTTGCGTGTATCGGGGCCCGCGTCGAAGTCAACCCGGCAGCCCATGAAGTCGTTGAGGATGGATCTCGGGTATCCTGGATCAACCTTCATTCGTTTGTTGTCAAATCGCCAGTATTTGGCACCTTTGTAGAAGTAGGTGTACGCTGTGGAGCAAACAGATAGTGGCATGACTGGCCGTTATTGATCAAGTAGTCTGGTCACTGCAGAAAATCTGATTTTACAGTCAATCAGATAATCAAGTAACGAACACTCTGCGTCTAAACGAGTCAGGCCGTAAACTGGATTTCTGCTACGCAAAGAAACTTACAAAATAAGATGTGCCATTAAAATTTAACAATTAAAGTTAGAAAAATATTTACATTAAGCTTTTTAAAAATATTGAGTCACTATACTTGAAAAGATAAACATAAATCAACTAGAAGATGAGAAATATTTATTAATTTATATAATTTATTCAAGCATGCTTTACTCCAGAAGTGTTTTGTTGCCCTGCTGAGTTTGCTGTGTTAAGCGACGCTGTGAATATTTACAGTCCCGCAATTTGTGTGGCATGAAAGAAATCAGAGTAAGGGCGCACATGTGTGAAAAGTCTGATTACCGAGCTAAAATCTTATTTCTGGGTCTTAATCTTCTCAGAAGTCTAATCTCAGAGTGTGATTAGTCAGATAACTGCAGACTTTGGATTATACTGGGATTATTAAGTGCATATAAACACACTCATTGACTTGCACAACAATGGCTTTTAATACTGAGCTACTGCATGCCTCAGAATCAGCTTCAAACTACCAGCCAATTTATTATTTTTTATTTAATTTTTAAATAAATGGGTATTAAATAAACATGCCCAAAAAAAAACCAAACTACCAGTAAACACAGGAAGCCGTTCAGTCATATGTAAGCTGCACATCTGTTGCTTCAACAGAATCCGACGAAGCCGTTCGTGCACAGCCGTGTGAAGCGATACGAGAAGGCAGAAACAGTAACGGAGCTTTAGGGAACCGGGGCTGTTAATGCGCCCTACTTTCTCCGCTATGAAGTCACATTTTCCCTCTCTCTGCTCCGCATCACATTTTTAAGAGGCATTTTCCTGGGCACCCGTCCCCCAACCCTGACTCACCTCCATCGTCGCTGAGGAAGGCCCCCTTAGGAGAGCCAGGGATGGAGCCCCAAACGCTGATGTGTTTGGGGTAGTCTTTATCCACAGTCCGCGACTCCTCACTGAAACGCCAGTATCTGCAGGAGAGATCCAGGCAGACGTTTAACCAGGACGAGTGGAAAACGATTCGGGAAAACCGGTTCTAGGCCTGGAGCACCAACCCTCCTCCTGGAGATCTAGCACCTGCACCAACCCTCCACCCCCTACTAAACACTAATGCATTTGATCTAGCCAATCAGAAATCAACACTAGAACAACAGAAGAGGGGGTTTTAGATTGCGGTTGGTACTAGACTCCACAGGATGGCAGATCTCCAGGACCAGGGTTGGTGACCACCGGTATAGAAACTTTCACATCCATTCATCTAATTCACAAAAATGGTTCTTTAAAAGAATCACTCATTAAAGAACCCTTAAGGAACCCTTTTACCCACAAGCCCAGACATACTCTACACTTGTTTGTGTTCACCTGTCTCCTCTGAAGAAGTAGGTGTAGCCGGAGGGCTCCCACCACACAGCTGTGTCCACTCGGTCAGGCATACCATGACCGTAGCGAAACAGGTCCTGAGGATAGCCAGGCAACACATCAGCTTCCCTGAACAGCCAATACTGACTGCCTGCGCGGGGAAAGAAGGGAGGGAGTCAGGCATAGAAGAAGCATAGAGGAACAAAAAGAGCCTGGAGGGGAGACGTGAAGGGCTGAGAGAAGACATTGTGATCGTTACTGTACATGGTGATCTTCACTCGGAGGGGACAGAGCACATACTGTGAATGGACGCTGGATTCACTGCAAGCCACACATTACCATCTCCTCCAAATGGCCCGGGGCTGCTGAAGCCCTAATAAGGGGTTTAGTGCGTTCTGCTGAACAGCTGAAGCCTGTCCCCCGGCCCTCTTCCTCCGCTCTCTCCACTCAAACTGAAAGCAGATCAGTGTTGAGCGAGCGGAGGCTGACGCAACCCAGGCCAGGCCTAGCGCTTCTGCCAAAGTCCCCTTCCCCCTCTCGGCACCGAGTGCTTTACTAGTGATGTAATATGGCCAAGAGTTTGTTGGAGCCGGAGAAACAGATGTTTTGAGGAAAGTTCGATATCTGGGAAATATTTACGGCTCGGCACCCTGCGTCCGGGTAGGATACCGTAAAGATCCGATCAGATAAGAGAGACGTTTCACATTTCCAGTCTGCGTAGCCAAGACAAGCCATTTGGGATGCGATCTCAGCAGCACACCGAATAAGTTAACCCTCTCTGAAGTTTGATCAGCACAGACTTTCATTAGGGATGCACTGGCATTTCAGCCACTGAAACATTTCGGCTGACTACAGTAGGAGGCAGTGATTTTGGTTTTTGGCCAAAAAAAAAAAAAAAAAATTCAGAAAATTAAAAAACAAAAAATAAAAAAGTGTAAAACTCTAACATTAAACATCATATTTAAATAAGGATCGAATGAGAAGAGACACCAGGAGCAGCGGTTACACGTATGCACAGGCGCATGGAGTTCGAGTAGCAGCAGATAAACAGTGGAAAAACGTGTCGGCTGTTTTCCAGGGAGGAACACTGCAGATTGCGTAATCTCTGTTCATGCTGAGTATCAAGAGGCAACACAACACCCAGGATTCTCTCCAAGACAGGTTCGATACTGCTGGAAAACATGACATCCCAATCGCCTCGCAGAATACAGCTCAACCAAGACAGACAGGAAGGTCTTCACTAGCCCGCCGACACCATCTGTAGACCTGTAGTGATCACACGCAAACACACACACACCCTACAGGCTGCCCGAGGACCGTGATGAGCGCCACCTCATTCCAATACCCCTTAACCACCGTAAGATGACCTCAAGTGACCTACAGAGAGACTGGGGGGGTTTTCTGGAACTGGTTTCAGGGCACCAAACACAGAAGCAGGTCCAGGAACCGTGCGGGTTTACTTTTACATAAAGCAGCAGAACAGCTGAAACAGGTACACCTACTCATTTAGTAGGCCCGCCCCTTCAGCCGGTAGCAAGGTCAAGCGCGTTTTGACAGTCCAGGTCCAATTGTAATTGTAAAACTCCATTCAGTGACAATTTAATAAGAACGTATGTAACGGTCAGCGAACATTACACAAGCTTAGGACTTACAGGTCACTGGAGGAACCACATAGAACCCTGCACAGAGCTCTGTTAGCAAAACCAACAGCACAACAGGACATGACTGTGACTGACGGAGCTACCCATCATGCAGCCAGCCAGCCAGCAGGGGCGTTAGAACTGTGGTTGCTTTCTCTTTTAGACACGTAACGCTGTCCACTTTTCTTCATAACGGTCTTTGCTAAACACTATGACCCTAACACACATATAACGTTACTGTCACAGGGAGATAGGACGTGGAGACTGGATGCAAACGCAAGTTTAATGACTAGAAAACAAGAAGAAACAAAAGCCAAACAAGAAACAAACACTATGATAACCCAAACAAAAGATACAAAAAAAAACATTGGCTGGGAGACACAGCCAATAGACAAGGAGACAAGATGACGGGGAGTGACCAGTAGGGGGAACAAGACACCAACATGGGAACAAACGGCAAGCAAGAACAAAAGGGACAACATGGAGTATAAAGCAAGGGATAATGAGAGACAACTGGCAAGGGGCGGAGCCAGAAACAGATGAGGGGCCTGACAAGAGGGCGGGGCAAGATGAGCAAAAGACCACAACAAACAGAGGCACATGGAACAGAGTGACAGACAGCACATGGACATGACAAGACAGAAACAGGAAGCCAGATGAAACAGACACACATGAACAAGACATGGCCGGGTGTGACAGCTCCAAGCTATGAGAGTGAGGAGCTGAAGTGAGCCCACAGAGGGTTAAAGGGGTGAAGCAGAATCGCAAGGCTTTCCAACCAGCATGCATTTCACTGTCACACTGCTGACCTTTGAAAAACACGAACTTCCCATCGTGACGTTCATAGGCAGCGTCTATGTCCTCAGGCAGTCCCACCCAGAAGAAAGAAATCGGCATGGGGTAATTATCCAAGACCCGGTTCCGCCTGACCCGCCAGAACCAACGACCCTGAAAAAGAGAGAGAGAAGGAGGAAGGGGGAAAGGCCGATTCAATCCTGATTAAAAGCATATCCACACAGAAGCATGTGACTTGTCGACTGGTACATGTTTTTCCATCTCCTCACAGAACGCAAAACAGTGTTCGCAGAACTATCTGTTCTGTTCCAGGATGATCTACGAGAAGCCATGTTCAAACGTTGCGCAATACCCAGGACTGTGTTAGCATGAACGCTGCTTCCAGCACATGACCAGACGGGTCCTACAGTCTCATAGCCAGCTATCAGGATGTCATCGGCGACCGTCTCACCTTGAACACAAACATTTCCCCCCTCAGCATGGTGACCGTGTCAAAATCTCCTTCGCAGATGTCCGGGGCGCCTTGGTCCGTGCGGCTAGTAGGTCTGGGCCTGTGGGGCCGTCTAGTAGGGTTGACTGGAGGAACCCATGGCTGCGTGGGTCTTCGAGGGGGTCTGGTGGTTCTCGCAGTGGTCACGGTGGAGGTGGTTTCGGGTTCCGGTGTGGTAGTATAGGGGGTCGTTGTGGTGGGCAATGGCTGGGTAGTTGGTATCTCTGGGGGGCCTGTAATCAGACACAGCAGTTAATTGGTGGCTTATTCAAGCATTTCAGGGGAAACTCCCTTCAAAATCGAAACGTCAGACACAAGACGAGGGAAAGCTATCAATAACCGATGCGCCAGCATGAAAAGTCCTTGGGCAAAACCAAATGACCCTGGCATAAAACAAAACATCCCAAATTTATTACAGTGTGTAGGCTATAAAACGTACCACAAACTCAAAAGCCAGCAGAGAACGGTTAGTCATCCAAGGCAACAGATTCCACCTTCTTATAGTTGTACTTCACTTTTGCTCTGTCGTTTGCTGAAGATTATATCTATCGTTTATTTTTGCTTTGTGTTCTAGATGGAGTGGAAGCGTTATATATACAGGGGTTGGACAATGAAACTGAAACACCTGGTTTTAGACCACAGTCATTTATTAGTATGGTGTAGGGCCTCCTTTTGCGGCCAATACAGCGCCAGTTCGTCTTGGGAATGACATATACTGCGTCCTGCACAGTGGCCAGAGGGATTTTAAGCCATTCTTCTTGCAGGATAGTGGCCAGGTCACTACGTGATGCTGGTGGAGGTTCGTCCTTCTTGTTGGTATGCTGACATTACCCTGGATACCGTGGCTCTTGATACATCACAAAGACTTGCTGTCTTGGTCACAGATGCTCCAGCAAGACGTGCACCAACAATGTGTCCTCTTTTAAACTCTGGTATGTCACCCATAATGCATTGCAGTATTTTGAGCAGAACTGTGCTCTTACCTGCTAACTGAACCTTCACACTCTGCTCTTACTGGTGCAATGTGCAATTAATGAAGATAGGCCACCAGGCTGGTCCAATTTAGCCATGAGACCTCCCACACTAAAATGACAGGTGTTTCAGTTTCATTGTCCAACCCCTGTATATATGCTTATATTATGTGTGTATATTTATTATTATGGCTCTTTATGTAAATAATTATGTACTTGCACGTCTGGTTAGATGCTAACTGCATGTCATTGGCTCTGTACCTGTACTCTGCACACTGACAAAGCTGAATCTAATCTAATCTAAAGTGTTGTGTTCGCAGGTGATATCAAACTTGTGGTGGAGAGGTTTTTGGCTGTGGTCGCTCCTCCTAATACTGAACAGTAATTGCAAACTGTAATGGCTGCACACGGATGATAAGATCACCAGACAAAATAAATGAGTCACCTGAGACTGAAACGTACTTAACAGCGTGTAATAACCTCCACCAGCCCTAATAACTGATAAACTGATTGGATTTGGCATGGACTGGACAAGTTTCTGGATGTAGGCCACATCAGTCTTCGGACACTCTTGGGTTGGGTCAGATTTGGTGGATGGCTTTCCTGGCACGGTCCTGTGGAGAGTTTCCTGTAGACTGGGATTTTGGCCACTGCTGGTAGACCTGTATGACCGTACGCTTCCATACACCTGCAGATTCAGCTACTTCCTTCACACTATGGCCTTTTAGCCACGCCCACATGCAGTCACTCCTTTTAGCCAATCAGTAACATCTGCTCTGGAGCCATTTTCCACACATGGGACGAGACATACAATGCATGGTAAGCCATCCTCGAAAACTCCTCAATCTATGGATCGCATGCATTCAAGAACAGCCGTCCGTTCAGATAGTGTCGATTCAGTGTCTATAGACCGAACCTATCAGTTCATCTTCTGTAGCAGCCGCCGATCCTACAGGAGCCTGGAGTACTACTAACATGATGCCGCTTTGATATGACTCAGACACTTTCCCTCTAACAGCATGCGTGACTCGAGCCTAAACGTAGCATGCATGCTCGTCAGGCAGGACACCGGTTTAGAAACACGCGAAGCCCAACTGCAATTTCTCTGTAATCGACAACATTTTCACACTTCTACAACCCTCTAACAACAAGTAAACTCTACTCTTCGTGTACACTGATCCGCTTTTACTGCTCCCTTTTATGCTGATTAAATTTTTTCCCCGTTCAGTCTGAACGCTCTGCCCCTTTTCTCTCTCTTGGCTGAAAACCCACTAATTTGACCGATCTGTAGCCTGGAAAACGAGCATCTGTCTTTCTGTACAGGACACTCAGTGGCATCCATCCTAGACTTAAGGCAATATAACACACAAGATCGCACTTGAGGATGGACATGGACATCCCGATAGATTCGTGCAACAGAGCCTGCAGACTCGATATGCATGCCACAGACAGACTAATAGAACTCACATCACCATGTTGAAAGTAAGAACAAAGAAAGACCATCACAGGTCGCCACACACATTTAGATATTGCTGATGCCTCAACAGCTAGCATGTGACTCTGTGCTTTACGACCGCTAAGCCGTAGTGGCATGTCGCTTCAGCAATGCCGCACATTGTCGCAGAGCTTTCAGATCAGCCACAAATTTAGAAATTATTTTCGCTCCCAAAACTTAGTCTACCGGCATAGCCTACACTGATATGCATTAAACTGGGACAAGGAAATCAAGTTCATCCCTCAGCCACGGACTACTCCACTGACTTTTCTTAGGCATGCACTGCATGAATAACAACCTATCTGATAGCACGTCATGGAATCAGAGCTTTTCCACATTAGATCAATTTGGAATTCTTTGAGGCTTTACAAGAGGCATTTCATGGTAATAAAAATTAAGCATTAACAGGAGTGTGCAGGCTCGCACACAGGAGGTCAGGGAGGCTAAAGCATGGAAAACACAAAAACATACCAGCCTGACGTGTGACGCTCCGGCACCAACAGCACTAATGCACTACAGCCGCGCTGCATCCGAGCGTCGACCTGGGACATGCAATACTACGCAACAGGCAGAGACCACCCTACAACTAACTATATCAGCCCACCAGTAGCAACTTCCTGTAGATGATGAGGATGATGGGGCTATAAATACCTGCGGGGTGTGAGTGACGGGATCCACAGATTGAGAGGAGGTGGTACAGTGCAGTGTGTGTCTCGTCCCATGTGTGGAAAATGGCTCCAGAGCAGATGTTAATGATTGGCTAAAGGGAGTGACTGCATGTGGGCGTGGCCAAAGACCATAGTGTGAAGGAAGTAGCTGAATCTGCAGGTGTATGGAAGCGTACAGTCATACGGGTCTACCAGCAGTGGCTAAAATCCCAGTCTACAGGGAATTCTCCTCGGAATTGTGGTAGGAAAGGCATCCACCAAATCTGGCCCAAACATGCAAGTCTTTGCTGTGGGAGTGTCTGAACACTGAAGTGGCCTACATCCAGAAACTTGTCCAGTCCATGCCCAATTGAATTCCTGTCATTCGAGCTTGTGAAGGTCTCACACGCTTATTGTCCCAGAAGTTGGCTGCTGCAGCTACTTTCTATGATTTCCAGGTTTCCTTTTTACCCTTTTCCTTCTCTCATTGAGGAGCTTCTTGAACAGCTACACATCCTTTCAGACCCACAGTGTTAAAGAGTCTTCTCGCAGCAGACGGGTGAATAGAAACACCCGTGGATGTGTTCAGATCTGCCGCCAAATTGGACCTTGATGTCCTCCTCGCTCTCTCTCTCTCTCAAAGATGAACACCTCAGGGTCTCTTTATCTGAAGGTAAACTTTTTTAGTTGGTCTTCCAGAGCTTCCGGGTGGTTTTTAGGGGGTCCTGTTTTTTCCAGTAGTTTTTAATTGCTTTTTTAAACTCCACTTAGAGCTTTGCTTCCTTTTCTTACATCTAGTCTCCTTAGATATATCTCCTGAATGATATCATGTAATTGGCTGTTTGAATATTTACGGGTTATACAACAGACTGGTTATGTGCACCCACCATAGATTTGGTGAATCCCATTAATGTCGTCCTCGCCCAAGGAAAAGCTCTCCGTGTTCATCCACTGGTAGAAGGGAGCCATGATGGCCGAGGGGTCATTAGAGTGCTCCAGACCCAGTGCGTGACCCAGCTCATGAACCGCAACCAAAAACAGGTCAATGCCTGGAGATGCAGGCCATGGGAGAAACAAAAGCAGACACAGCAGAGTAATTTAATTAGGATGGCAGATTCAGTCAAAGGAAATACAACTGCAACCCAAATAGACTCAGATACAGCTTAGGCATTAACTAGATCAACAAGGATTCTCCACTGAAGAGCATTTCATCTAGAACTAGACTTTCTGGATAATTCAACGGCTGAGATGTAAACGATGTCATTGAAAGTGCTTTAAGGAGAAATTCAACCTTCTGGACAAACTTACTGACCTTGATCTCTTTACAGTGGTGGTGATTGGGGGCTCTGGCATCTACAGTGCACATCATTGCCGTCCAAAGAAAAACTACCATCTCCAAAAGGGCAACTTTACAGGAGTGGGCAAAAACCTAATCTGATTTTAATGTAAGTCAATGGAACCAGGCGTCTATCACATCTAGCAGTTTTGGGCCATTTCTGCTGAAATTTTCATGCAGTGTAAACAGCAGATGGCGTGATCAAACGACGCATAAAAGTAAACATCCAGAAAAACGGAGATACATGTTTCTGTTTAGACAGTGACCAAAGATAACTCTGTAGAACATAAACTGTGTTATGTACTTCACGGGTCCTAGCGCTAGGCATAATCAGGGAGCTGCATGCTGTCACTAGCAGTGGGCGTTAGGTGCATGGCCCAAGGGCACAACCGGGTATACCTAGTGAGTCATGGGACTTGAACCCACAAACCAGCATCATAAAACAACACCTGTGTACATACAGTGATGTATTCATAACCACTTTATAGATAACCCACTGTGAGGGAGCTTTCCGAGGCATTAAGCACTTTGCCAGTTTATCCGAAACGTTCTCTAAAGCAGGGCTTTTTCAACCATTTCTGCCACAAAGCCCACCTATATTAACTACAAAGTATAGCGGCCCACCAGGACCCTACCATCAACTTTTATAAATACAATTTCCCCAAGAAATATGGCTAAAGAAAAATTATGATATGTCTAAATTCAAACAAGGGAGCAATGAAAGCACCCCAAGACACATTTTAATTAACCTACTACTGCCATGTTTTTATTTGTACAGGTGCACAGTAATATATACACAGTGGTATACGATTTGGGCAGCGTTGTTAATTTTCCTGATTTACCTTTATAAAGTATTGATTGTTTGGATAAAAAAATTGCTGCATCTTCCAACAAGACAACACGACCGCTAAACACTAAAGATGCTCATAGGAAATCCAAAAATTGCTGGATCTTCCAACAAGACAACGACCCTAAACACTGCTCAAAATCTACTAATGCATTCATGCAGAGGAACAAGTACAACGTTCTGGAATGGCCATCTCGGTCCCCAGACCTGAATATTATTGAAAATCTGTGGTGTCACTTAAAGAGAGCTGTCCATGCTCGGAATCCATCAAACCTGAATGAACTAGAGATGTTTTGTAAAGAAGAATGGTTTAAAATACCTTCAGCCACAATCCAGACTCTCATTAGAAGCTATAGGAAGTGTTTAGAGGCTGTTATTTCTGTCAAAGGAGGATCTACTAAATATTGAGTTAATTTTGTTTAACCAATTATTGCACACTTTCTGTAAATCATATACACTTCATTTCACTTCTCAAATATCACTGTGTTTGTCCCCTATATGATTTTTTTTTTTATCCAAAAAAATCGATGCTTTATAAAGGTAAATCAGGAAAATTAACAACGCTGCCCAAACTTTCGTACCCCACTGTATATAGATAGTGTCCCACTGTCTCTGTCTGCCTAACTGCCTCACAGTGTCTCACTGGCATTACCTGTTCCTTCCTGCTGGTTGAGTGTCCAGGGTTCATCCATATCAAAGTGAGTGTCCCCACCCATCCCAGGACCGGGGAAAAAGGCATGAGCCAATGACCCACCCTCGCCATCAAAGAGAGACATGTCTCCATGGTACCCGGAGGCGAACAGCAGGATGATATCAGGCCCTTCGCTGCCGTTCTTTATGTCATGATAAGGAATCTCCTCGAACCTTAAGGGAGTCACCTTCTCCCAAACAAGGAAGGCCCTCCGGATGGCCTCGTAGGACTGCTGCTGGCCGACTCGGGGGGAGTGGTTCTGAATGCTGAGAGGGAAGAGAAAATAAATCACTATTCCCAGAGCGGCACCCTACCGTGCAGACATCTGGTCTCCGAATTATTGGAGTACTTCAGCCAAAACGATAGCATGACTAACACTGAATGAATATCAGTGGGGGAAAAATTAGCATGGACTTGTTTACAGTCCTCTCTGCTAACTTACCCGCAACACGAACAATTTCACGAGTTTATTTTGATTAGCGTAGTGATATAAGGCTATTACATCCAGGTTTCGAAATGCCTGCATAAGCAAAACCATCCAGCATGATCTGATATGAAATCTCTATTCTAGGGAAACAGGCAGAGTTGTTCACAGTGGAGGTGACGGGGAACCGGACATCCTCTAAAAGCTACATCCCCACACTGTGATGCGTTTTTACCATGGTTTCAGGAGGAAGTGTTGGTAGAGACTTGAACACGGGGCACTGTACGGCAACACTTAACATTTCACCATCATTAACATTACATACAGACATGTGTACATTTACAGGTTAACCATATAACCGTACTGCCCAAGAACAGCTAGTCACCCAGACTGGGAATCGAACCCCAGTCTCCCACACAGTCTGGTAGCTCTATGCTCTGCTGGATAAGTGGGTAGTGGATACAGAGCTACATTCAGTTTAGAGGGCATCAGGAGGCTGCAGTATCCGGCAGACGCTTTCTGTTATGTCTGTGGCCAATGTATCTAGACAAGAGCGGAATAGTAACCTGTAAAAGCATCTGCTAGAACGTGCAAGGCCTACAAAGCATAACCCGGCATGCCTGTCGGGGATCAAGACAAACCGTGGGCACTTTGAAGTTGAGGTGGACGATTGCTGCTCGCTTAGATGGCGGAACTGTATTCTGTAGAGTTGTGAAGCTTGTAACGCCCAGTAGGTGCAGGAGTATCCATCTGTCTGTCTGTCTGTCTGTCTGTCTGTCTATCTATCTATCCATCCATCCATCCATCTATCTATCCATCTATCTGTCTATCTATCCGTCTATCTATCCATCTATCTATCCATCTATCCGTCTATCCATCTATTTATCCATCTATCTATCCATCTATCTATCCATCCATCTATCCATCCATCCGTCTATCTATCTATCTATCCATCTATCCGTCTATCTATCCATCTATCCGTCTATCTATCCATCTATCCGTCTATCTATCCATCTATCTATCCGTCTATCTATCCATCTATCTATCTATCCATCTATCTATCTATCCATCTATCTATCCATTTATCCGTCTATCTATCCATCCATCCATCTATTCATCTATCTATCCATTTTTTAAAAATGTTTTAAAATATTTTTAATCTATCCATCTATCCGTCTATCTATCTATCCATCTATCCATCTATCTATCCGTCTATCTATCTATCCGTCTATCTATCTAATCTATCTATCTATCTATCCATCTATCTATCCATTTATCCGTCTATCTATCCATCCATCCATCCATCCATCTATCCATCTATCTATCCATTTTTTAAAATTTTTTAAAAATGTTTTAAAATATTTTTAATCTATCCATCTATCTATCCATCTATCTATCCATCCGTCTATCTATCTATCCATCCATCCATCCATCCATCTATGTTCAAGTGGGCCCCTATCCCCCTCTGGCCCCATTCCTCACCTGTAAGTTAGTTTCTCTTTATCCCACTTATGGCCTGTCAGAGCGAAGCGTTTCCGTCGCACACCCTCTTCACTCGACTCCTCGAAGCGATCAGGGACTCCGCAGCGTGGGCGCTTCATTGCTCTGAAAGCACAGGAGGTCAGTCATTAAGGGAGCGAGCACATTCACCAAAAAAAAAATGTTCATGTGGGAACATGGGGTCAGTGGCAAACAAACGTCTGATTGGATAAAGAGCAGTGCTATCTCTGGGATTCTATTTTAGTGGGATCTGTTCAGTAGGACGCATATTTTTGTACTCCAAGACAGCGAGGCAAAAGTGGAATCTGGATAAGCCTAAATGATAATGATAATAAACCCTCATCTTCAAAAGAAACAGCCGCACCCAGAAGGAATCAACCAACAGGAACGAAACTTGGTGGGCAGGCTTGAAATCGTGGGACACTCAAATGATTCCAGTTTCACGCTCAGCCGCACAAGTGACGTCAGCAAGAGACGAGCCTTATCGCCGTACCTGACCGACCCGACAGCCACGATTGTGGACATTCACCAAGCAGTGATGTCCTCCGTGAGTCATCCTGTTAGTGCCAGCACCATTGGCAGACGGCTGATTGATGCAGGACTACATACGTGCAGGCCGTTACAACAACTGACCTTAACACCACGTCACCGTCAGTGCAGTGGTGTCGTGCCAGACTGTCATGGAGTGACTCAGAATGGCAGCGGGTCATCTTCAGTGACTGGTACCGCTTTTATCTTGGTGGAGACGACCAACGAATCCGTGTGTGGAGGCATCGTGGTCAGCACCAAGCTGAACAGTTAGCTGTCACACATCACATGTCCAGAGGGCTTGGTGTAACTCCACCTCCACCCCTACCACACAGGAACTGTGTGAGGATGTTCAAGCTGCATGGGATGGGTTATCACAGGTCTCCATTAGGAACCTCTAGAGCTCCATGCTGAGACGTTTGGCATGTTGCGTTAGCAAACATGGCGGCCCGACACCATACCGAGAGACTATTCTGTATGTGCAGCCCAATAAATATTGATCATATCAGTCTGAATTTATCATTATTGATTGTTCCTGGTAACCTTTATCCTCCTTCCCAACACCACTGCACTCCCACACCTCCATTCTTTTGATGATGAGTGGTATAAGTGATAGAACCTACAAATAATTGGGAATAGGAAGCTTGAAAAGATGAGATTTTATGGAAATGTAACTTGGAAACATCCATAAGGAAATGCTCCGGTCTGCTTTCTTAATACCTAACGGCAGAACATGCAGTCAGCGGGGCTTTTATCCGCTACCGAGTTGAGCAAAGTTCAAACATGCCCAAAACAAAACCAGGTGTGAGAGATCCAGAGCAGTATGTATAAACATATGTTGAAGGTTTAAGAGGGAACAGCACTCTTACCCACATCCCCCTGCCTGACAGTAACTCTCCCCATTGTTTCCATGCTGTTGCTGACACAGCAGAAACGTCCACTTACATGGGAGTTAACAAACGAAGGGCTGTTCTACCGCTTCCTCTCAGACTCCACACGTTTATGCTCGGGAGCTTCAGGGAATGTTTGGCGAGTCCTGCCTACTTAAAAGAAAAACATCGTACTTCTCCGTGGCCTGGTCCATCTGGCCAGTGACCTCCAGGCCGTAGAAGCGCTGCATGTCTTTGATAGCACTGGACAGAATCTGCGCCGACTGCATGGTGGACATCTGTCTGCTGGCTTGGGACAGGTAGCCGTAGGTCCTCAGCCATGACTGCGGATGAATAACGAGAAGACGACAGAAGAAGAGAAAGAGGGAGTTAGTTAAAGGGGAAACTAGAAACCAGAGTTTGAAGCAACGTTATGTAACAACGTTAACATTTAATAACAGCCCCCCAAAGCCAAGCTGGTGGTCCTCTGAGTTATAATAGGGAGAACATCGTCTTCGTCTTTGCCACTCCAGGCTTGCAACACCTGATACAGCCCTATATATCTTTCTCCGGAGAACTGTGGAACACTTACAGTACACCGTTTACATTCCTGTTGACCTGTTGTGCTTACACTCAGAGGAATCTGATCTCCACATGTGTGCAGTGAAATTCCCACAACCATACACTCTACTGAGCAAGCACGCTAGGGGGCAGTAGGCAGCCCTATCCACAGCGTCTGAGGAGTAGTTAGGCGCTAGCTGGCTAGTTAAAGGCACTTGATGGAGACGGCCATGTCTTGTCAGCTCTGGGACTCGAGCTGGCGACGTTCCGATCACAAGGCTAGTTCCCTAACCTCCAGGCCACGACTGCGCCGAACATGGCAAAGGCTGTGAAGGGAACGAAGAAGACATTATCCGAGGACTCAAGAAAGAGAAAACGAGAGGCTGACCGAGGAAGAGACCGGACAAGAGTAATTCTCGGACTGGCCTTTGGCATGAGACAAAAGGGCGCATGGTAGTGCCATGGTATGGAAGACTGGTGTAATCTGTAACCCTATGTGTTATCGCTGTTTCATGGAGGTTTGTATGTTGTCTAGGTGCTGAAAGTCGCCGACCCTCAGTCCCGTTTCAGGCTGCATGCAAAGAAACTAATTAATCTCTCATCAAAACGT
>JAMWET010004602.1:180000-227500 GCA_024036415.1 Prochilodus magdalenae | reverse complement strand
GTAGAACACATAAAACCGTAGACGACTGCTGATTTTGCACGGTCAACAGAACAGCTATATTTGTGTTGTGGGCATGGTGACTTCTGGTTCCCATCATCACATCTGTGCAGTATTTTAAGTCTGTAAGTTTCACTACAGTATGCTATGTCACATCAAACCGCCCTGTACGACTTTGTTTGCATATCAATGACCCAGGAAGGAATTTTGAAACATCAGTGGAATTCCCCTTTAAGTCAGGGCTGGGTGTCGATCCCAAAAGTAATCGATTTACCGATTGCAGGTACATGGGAACGTAAGTCGACTCCGAAGCTTTGAACTCGGAGAGTAAGATACGAAGTTATGCTGTCGTTTAAGAAATGCACACTTTTGCTATATAAACACTGACAAACTGACTTAAATAAATAAATCAATAAATCAATAAATAAAATTAAATGTAATAATAAGAATGAATGAAATTCAAAACAACGGGTGAATAACAACAACGACGACAACAACAACAACAACAACAACAACAACAACAATAATACATTTTATTTATTTATTTTATTTTATAAAGTAAATAAATACAAAAAAATAAAATAAAACGTCAGTACTCAGTACTAACTTAGAAGTGAAAGTGAAATCAATCGAAATGTGGCTATACAGAGAGAATCCTACTTAAAATACTCGCCCGAAGCTTTTTCAACCAATCACAACATTCATCATTTGATCGGGGATCGCCTAATCGAGCCTGGGCGCTTGTCAGCAGTCATGTGAGCCGGGAGATATGGCTGCTCCACTCACCAGTTTACATTGAGGAACTGCTGCGATTGTTATTGTGGCTTTTTCGTCTGTGCTTTTGTTCGGCTCTGTGTATTTTTGTCGGGCTGTTGGTTTACGGAGTTCGGCCTGTGTTTCGCTTCAGTACTGCGCTGAATGAGGAAGAGAAGTAGGGACTGCATCACCTGTAATTCCTCCTGCTGCTGCTTCTGCCTGATCAGCTGTGCTTCAGTCACCAGCATCCAAAATAAAGCTGGATATTAATTATGTATGTGGTCTGAGTCGGAGGAGTGGAGGTATAAACCAGGCCCCTGCTGTGGACTCGGTGCTGGGATGAATGACGGAGCTGGACGTGTGTGTATGCAGTGTTATTTTTATGAGGAAGCTTAACGCTGCTAATTCTTTTAAAGCCACTTCGTTTGGACTGAAACTGGGAACGTACCAGACCGTGCCCGGCTCTGTTACATGCTTCGCTCCCCGCTGCGTTTAACGACACCTGCTGAAAAATGAACACCGAGAAAGATTTCTCTCCTCTGACCCCGAACATTGTGAGGGCTCTCAATGACAAGCTGTACGAGAAGAGGAAAGTGGCAGCACTAGAGATCGAAAAGTGAGTCCAGGTCCAGTGTTTATAACAGCCGGAAGCCTGTAACCTTGTCCTTTAGCCTCTGTGATGGGGATTAAAGTCTCGGTAGGTCTGTAAACTAAAGGGCGAGAGAGAATAATGACCTAATCACTTGACATGCCATGTGACCCTGTTAGTAGTCTTGTGATCAGACATGACTAATCGACTGAATTCTAATAAATATTATGTCTATAGTTATTGGGAAGTCGAAACTGTGAGTTCCCTAAATGGGAGTGGGAGTGCGAGTGAGAGGAGCAGGCATCCATTAGCCAAAGTTAAGGTGAAGTTTATTAACATCCCAAAAAGACTTCCATTAATTAATCTGACACTGATGTCTGTACAAATGATCATAAGCACTAAACCCACTGAAGGAGAACAGTTTCAGTTAGCTAGAACCAGGCTCTGTCCAACAGGTCAAAACAAGCTCAAAACAAAGTGACCGCTGTACCCAGATTGGGGGGCTTGCGTCGTTTCGTTTGGCCATGTTATGCTTTTATGCTCATATAAGCCAAAAGGAAGAACAGATTTGGTCATCATGAAGTCGAGTAAGAAGGAAGTTAGTAGTGTTGGTGTACTTATAGTAAGTAGTGTAGTCACAGTACGCTAACACATTGGACTTGCTGAGGTCCTGTCCTCCACTGGCCAGGACCCCCTGTGTTTCAAGCTTATAGGCGCTGTCCAAAACCATGCATTTCCATTTTTGTTATTTTTTTTATGCATTGTTTGAACACAGCAGCTGCTGTTTACACTGTGTGCAGATTTTTAAAGAACCAACAGAAATAAAGTTCTGCTTCCATTGACTTCCATTAGAATTAAATGAGGCTTTAGCCCTCTTCCGTAGTTACCATTTTGGGGAAACTTGTGTTAATATGCTGGTTACATCATTGTGTTTTCCATGTCATCGCTGTCCGAAGTGGCAACTTCACAGGAGAGCCCAAAAACCTTGTTTCATTTGAATCCAAGTCAATGGAACCAGACTTATTTCCAAGCGATTTTGGGTCATTTCTGTTGGTACATTCTTCATCGAATGTTTACACAGTGTAAACAGCAGCTGTTGTGTTAAAATGATGCATATAAGTTAAAAAAAACATAAAAAAATAGAGATGCATGTCTTTCTTTGTACATCAACTAGATCTAGATTGTATCCTGATTGATTAATGATACTTATAATGAATATTTTTTTGCCTGTCGGATCCAAACCACAACTGAAGGTGGTTTGAAATGCTGAATGGAGGTTGTCTGCTAAATGCCATAAATGCCTAATGCGATTTCAGTTGTGTTGTCATTGATGCATCCCAGTCTGGATGCTCTGGCTGCTCAGATCGCATGTTACAGTGTCACTTGTGTCACTCTCAATGCAACAAACAAGGACAAATGTGAAACCCAGAGGTCCATGGGTTTGCTATGTACTTACTGACAGATTGGTGATGTCTGGACTAACTAAATCTAATCAGATAATCATTTACATTTACGGCATTTGGCTGACGCTCTTACAAGGTTAACTGTATTACAGGTAGGCCAGTGTAGTGTTAGGAGTCTTGCCCATGGACTCTTATTGGTGTAGCACAGCATACTCACCCAGACTGGGATTCGAACCCCAGTCTCCCACATGTGGTGTTGACGGCTCTCTGGGTAGTGGTGTTATCCGCAGAGCTACACCAACCAATCACAGTGCAGATAGTCGTCTCCAAAGAAGCCTGAAACGTTCAGGGCAGGGGGATCTCCAAGACAGGCATGGGGGCCACTGCTTTAGAGCATCCTACATGGATCCCTCTATCATAAATGGATTAAAACACATTCATTGAAATATCTGTTTGGCACATTGTCACATAGGTTTCATAAAGTCAGTGTGCGTATAGAGGTGGACCTCTGGTGCCTGATGAATGAATCTGACTCTGTGGTATTCTAATTTCCTCGCCCGGTGTTTTAGGCTAACCGTAACCATGTAGGTGCACTTGACCTTTCCAAGTGACCTTGCTTCTCAGTGATGGTCATATTCTTTCCTCTGGTCTCTTGCTGTATGCTGAAGTATCCCTCTGATGTTCTTTACCGTGGCTCTCACATTTCTCTATCTGTCTCCTCCCCACAGGCTTGTGAGGGAGTTTGTGGCTCAGAACAATTCGACTCAGATCAGGCATGTCATCCAGATCCTGGCCACAGAGTTCGCCCTGTCGCAGCACCCCCATAGCCGCAAAGGAGGCCTCATCGGCCTGGCTGCATGCTCCATTGCCCTGGGCAAGGTACACACCTTCTGCTGTGATCCGTTTAATATAAAGTCTGGTTCTGAAATGCTGTATAAACAAAATCCACAAGTTCACCAGATTAATGTCCATGTGTTGAGCAGTATCCCAGTTATTGTTGCCATTTCTAAAATAGTCCACATGATCTTCGGTTTGATGTCAGAGATGTCCTTTCTGAATGCTGGTGTGTTGTGCGTGCCTGTGCTTCCTGTAGGATTCTGGGCTGTACCTGAAGGAGCTGATCGAGCCAGTGCTCACCTGCTTTAATGACTCCGACAGTCGTCTGCGATATTATGCCTGCGAAGCTCTCTACAACATTGTGAAGGTGGCCAGAGGAGCCGTGCTCCCCCACTTCAGCGTTCTGTTTGATGGCCTTAGTAAGGTACGGCTGTGCTGATGCTGACCTCTGTCTTCCCTGGTTAGACCTTTCTCCGGGTAGTGAAATGGCAGGATATTGTTTGGTTATGAATACGATTAGAGGTGAAGCCGTTGGGCAAGTGCCAGTGTGGTACGAAGAGATGAACCAGTCTTTGCTTAACTCAGACAGGAAGTGTATTATTTTTATAATAACTGTTTGTGTGCTTCCCAGCTTGCAGCAGACCCGGACCCCAACGTGAAGAGTGGCTCTGAGCTGCTTGATCGCCTTCTGAAGGTTAGTCTGAAGAAGAACGAAGCTCTGTTGAGCTATAAATGCCAGTATTCATCCTTCATTTAGCTCAGGTAAAGATGCAGCAGTATGGGAATTCTTTGCAGATGCAGATCAGTTGAATTAGAGGTAAGTATTGAAGTCACTTTCCTGGCGATATATGCCACATATACACAATACATACAGACACTACAATATACACACTATACAACATACACAGTATACACAACTCCACATATACACAATACATACAGACACTACAATATACACACTATACAACATACACAGTATACACAACTCCACATATACACAATACATACAGACACTACAATATACACACTATACAACATACACAGTATACACAACTCCACATATACACAATACATACAGACACTACAATATACACACTATACAACATACACAGTATACACAAACTCCACATATACACAATACATACAGACACTACAATATACACACTATACAACATACACAGTATACACAACTCCACATATACACAATACATACAGACACTACAATATACACACTATACAACATACACAGTATACACAACTCCACATATACACAATACATACAGACACTACAATATACACACTATATAACATACACAATATACACAAGTCAACATGTACACAATACATACAGACACCGTACACTATACACTCTACACAGTATACACCATATACACAACAACTCCACATATATACAGTACATACAGACACCATACACTATACACTCTACACAGTATACACCATATACACAACTCCACATATACACAATACATACAGACACCGTACAATATACACTCTACACAGTATACACCGTATACACAACTCCACATATACACAATACATACAGACACTACAATATACACTCTACACAGTATACACAATATACACAACTCCACATATACACAATACATACAGACACTACAATATACACACTATACAACATACACAGTATACACAACTCCACATATACACAGTACATACAGACACTACAATATACACACTATACAACATACACAGTATACACAACTCCACATATACACAGTACATACAGACACTACAATATACACACTATACAACATACACAGTATACACAACTCCACATATACACAATACATACAGACACTGTATAATATACACTCTACACAGTCTACACAACTCAACATATACACAATACATACAGACACTACAATATACACACTATATAACATACACAATATACACAAGTCAACATGTACACAATACATACAGACACCGTACACTATACACTCTACACAGTATACACCATATACACAACAACTCCACATATATACAGTACATACAGACACCATACACTATACACTCTACACAGTATACACCATATACACAACTCCACATATACACAATACATACAGACACTGTACAATATACACTCTACACAGTATACACCATATACACAACTCCACATATACACAATACATACAGACACTACAATATACACTCTACACAGTATACACAATATACACAACTCCACATATACACAGTACATACAGACACTACAATATACACTCTACACAGTATACACAATATACACAACTCCACATATACACAGTACATACAGACACTACAATATACACTTTACATAGTATACACAAGTCAACATATACACAATACATACAGACACCGTACACTATACACTCTACACAGTATACACCATATACACAACCACTCCACATATACACAATACATACAGACACCGTACAATATACACTCTACACAGTATACACCATATACACAACCACTCCACATATACACAGTGCATATAGACACTGTACAATATACACTCTACACAGTATACACCATATACACAACTCCACATATACACAATACATACAGACACTACAATATACACTTTACATAGTATACACCATATACACAACTCCACATATACACAATACATACAGGCACTACAATATACACTTTACATAGTATACACCATATACACAACTCCACATATACACAATACATACAGTCACTACAATATACACAACTCCACATATACACAATACATACAGACACTACAATATACACTTTACATAGTATACACCATATACACACCCACTCCACATATACACAATACATACAGGCACTACAATATACACTTTACATAGTATACACCATATACACAACTCCACATATACACAATACATACAGTCACTACAATATACACAACTCCACATATACACAGTACATACAGACACTACAATATACACTCTACATCGTATACACAGTATTCACAACAACTCCACATATATAAAATACATACAGACACCGTACACTATACACTCTATACAGTATACACCATATACACAACAACTCCACATATTCATAGTACATACAGACACTGTACAAGTCAAGTAGTCAAGTAATTTTTATTGTCACTTCAACCATATACAGTGGTGTACAGTACACAGTAAAACTAAACAGCGTTCCTCCGGGACCAAGGTGCTACATAGAACAATAAACACACACGACAATTTACAATATACAAAACAACAAACAATAAATACAGGGAGGGGACAGTGCAGATAGCCCACTGGTAGTGGAAGCAGTAAAGTGTGGTTATGTCTATTTAAAAAAAAAAAAAAAAAAAAAAAAAAAATTACAATAAACACTCTACACAGTGTACACCATATACAAGCAATAAACACACAATTTATGGACACATAATATGCAGTTCATTTACATAGTGCTAGTGTACATTCACACTGAACACACAGTTAGCCTTTGTGCCACTTTGGGCATAACCGCAGTGACTCCCGCCAACTGCATGTCACGTGCATACCCTCTATATATACATATATACATAACACTTTCACTCATATACAGGAAGCTTATTAATACATCACATTATATATATATATATATATAGATGAGCCAGGTGCAGTTCGGTTGTCGTGATGTACCTTGTGATGTATTAATAAGCTTCCTGTATATGAGTGAAAGTGTTATATGAGCTATTTAAACAGAAACTAAAGAATATCAGAAAACAGTCTGTGCTAAGGCTCTTTATAGCGTTAAGCTGTGTTCCCATTAAGCCCAGTCAGTGTTTTATGAGTTCTAAGGCTGTAAGTTAGTTATTGGTTCATCATCAGTCCCATTAATAATGCCACATGATTACTTTAACATCCCTTCCTGAATTCCTCCTGTCTGTGCAGGACATTGTCACTGAAAGTAACAAGTTTGACCTGGTGGCTTTTGTTCCCCTGTTACGAGAGAGGATCTACTCCAACAATCAGTACGCCCGTCAGTTCATCATTTCCTGGGTGAGTGAAACACTTCCTGTACTGAGGACATGCATTCATGTACAATGCTGCTGTCGCCGTGGCTTATGACAAGGGTTCTCTAACTTTTCCACAACAGAGCCCACCTGACAATAACTTGAAATCAGAGTGGCCCGTTAGAAAACTACTCAGCTCCACTTTTACAAATACATGTATTATATTTTAGAAATATTTAAATCAATATACTTTATATAACACTCCTATGGTTATATACCATAACATTACCAGCTCATTACACGCCCCCTCCTGCCAATAACTACAGGCCTACAGACCACTAGCGGGTGCTTTATGGCCCACAGCCCACAGGCTGGGAAACTCTGTCTTATGATGTACAGTACCAGTCAAAAGTTTGGATACGGCAACTCATAAAAGGTTTTTCCTATTGTTAGCTTAATATCATACTTTAGCATAATAGTGAAGACTGCAAACTCTGAAATAGCACTCATGCAATTATACAGTCCACCTTAAACACCTCCAGAATGGAGCTTTACGGGGGGATGAACCAGCTTTCGTAACCTGCAGTGGAGCTGATTGAGCAAGGTTTATTACTAAGCAGATTTGGAGCGATTCTATTGGTCGGTCCATCATGAATATTCACTAAACTGAAAGGAGGACTAGAGCTTTTACACCGCCCTTATTTGTCTTCACCCCTATTTATTTGTCCTGCTTCAGATCTTGGTGTTGGAGTCCGTCCCAGACATCAACCTCCTGGACTACCTGCCTGAAATTCTGGATGGCCTCTTTCAGATACTGGGCGACGGCAGCAAGGAGATTAGGCGGATGTAAACTCTAGTTCTGGTTCTTTCTTTGACTGTTTATGTTCAGTTCTGATCTCGTTCCTGTTTTATCTTGCATCGTCTTTTGAGGGAGAGGTTTTAACAGGAAGGTGTTCTTTCCTTTAGGTGCGAGGTGGTGTTGGGAGAATTCCTGAAGGAAATAAAGAAAACTCCTTCCAGCGTCAAGTTTGCAGAAATGGCAAACATCCTGGTCATCCACTGCCAGGTGTCTGATGAGTCCAAACTCAGTAAGTAAACATGCTGCTGTTGGAGTGATGATAAACACAAGATGCTGAGATGGCATTAGTGTGAGGAAGTGATGAAGTGGCATGGAGGCGAGAGGGGCCTGGGGCTGATTCCCGGCTGGTGAGTCAGGGGTGTGGAGTTTGCATGTTTCCAGGTGCTCCGGTTTTGTCCTCATTCTAAGACGTGCTGATAAACTGGAGAAATGCCTCGAGGTATAAAAGTGTATGGCAGTGTGTCTGCCCTGCATTGGACAAGCGGCTTGTCCAGGGTGTTTCCCGCCAGCCACCCTGTGAGTGCTGGGATAGGTTCCAACAGCCCCCACGACTCAGAAGGATAAGCAACTTAGAAGTTTAATGGATGGATAAATGGATGGGTAAATGAATAGATGTATTGATGAATGGATGGATGGATGAATAAATGGATGTTTTAGATGAGTCTAAAGAAGTTCTCTGCCTCTGGGTGCTCTAGTTTCTCCTGCCGTTTAAAGACATGTTGATGAATTACAGATGCTAAATTGCCTCTAGGTGTTTGTGTGTGTGTGTGTGTGTGTGTGTGTGTGTGTCAGTGTGTCTGCCCCACGATGGATGGTCCAGAGTGTTACCTGCCTTCCACCCTGTGAATGCTGGGATAGGCTCCAGCACCTCCTGCAACTCAGAAGGATAAGCAGCTCAGAAGTTGGCTGGCTGACTGGCTGACTGGCTGACTGGCTGACTGGCTGACTGGCTGACTGGCTGACTGGCTGGCTGACTGGCTGGCTGGCTGGCTGGCTGACTGGCTGGCTGGCTGACTAAATGGCGTTTTTGCTAAGCTAAAGATCATGCAGTTTCCTTTATAGGATGCATTAATATAGTATTTAAACTGTTGTATGAGGTTGGGGTGAAACATACCCTGATGCTGTTTTACACGCCCATTTACACTCTATGATTTGGTCCTATGAATGAAACGAGCTGCATTGCCTTTTATGGTGAGCTCATAAATATTGTAATTAGCTCTGCTCTGATTTGCTGGTCATTGCAGGACTGTGTTTGAAGGATGAACGACAGATGTCTGAGGTTTACAGGGTGTCATTTCTATGTACTGAACTCTCCTTATTCAGCTATGCCAATATAAACAGTTTGCCCGCCGATGACTTCTTTAAGATATAGTTTATTACATATCAGACATTAAAATAGCTAGAAAATGTATCTCACTCTCTCTCTCTCTCTCTCTCTCTCTCTCTCTCTCTCTCCCTCTCCCTCCCTCCCTCTCTTTCTCGTCAGCTAATGACCTAATCCAGCTGACGGCTATGACGTGGATGAGGGAATTTATTCAGCTAGCCGGCCGAGTGGTCCTCCCTTACTCCTCTGGCATACTGACAGCTGTGCTGCCCTGCCTGTCCTACGATGACCGGAAGAAGAGTATCCATAATAAAACTAGAAGAGACCATGCTGTATTTATTTTTGTTATGTATAAAGATGGCAGCTATAGTTTGAACACACTGAGGAATGCAAGAGGAGACCATTGATGCCCGTGAACATGTCTCTTGATGTTAAACTCTTAACCTATAGAACACAGGTACCAAAGAGGCTGCTAGTGCCTGCAACAACAGCCTTATGAAGCTTGTGACACCTGAGGATGATGTAGATGAAGAAGAGTCACAGTCCACAACCTCGCCTCAGAGCAAAGATGCGTCAAGTAAGAAAGAGGGGGATCTTAATGGTGAGTTACGTCTGATGTTTTCGTTAGCATGCGTTTTGATAACTGAACCATCTTTAACTACACTTTCACGCTCGCGGCAGGGATCGGTGTTCCGCCTCAATTTTCCGACTCTTGCTCCTTAATAACTTTACATGATCATAGCCTAGTTAGGAACACTCTGTCCCTACATGCATCGTCCATTTAATCAGCTCCACTTGCCATACACAAGCACTTTGTAGTTCTACAGGTACAGACTGTAATCCATCTGGGTCTCTGTGTGCTTTGTTACCCTGTTCTTCAATGGTCAGGTATACCAGAGCAGGTGTTATGTGAGTGGTGGATCATTCTCAGCACTGCAGTGACACTGACGTGGTAGGGGTGTGTTAGTGTGTGTTGTGCTGGTATGAGTGGATCAGTCAATGCAGTGTATACAACAAAGTATACAGAGAAACAGATGGACTACAGTATGTAACTGTAGACGTACAAAGTGCTCATATGTGGAGCTGATCAAATGGATAGTGAGTGAGGAATTCAAAAAAAGGTGAAAATGCCCTTATAGCTTGTATGTTTCACCGTTGGTCTTTTTTTTTTTTTTGACATTTTCACTTAAAGGTGCCACCAAAATGTGTGACCTCTATTATTGTGCTTTGTGTATATTGTTAGATTATGACAGACTGTAAGAATCAGAGTGATTATTTTAGTTCCTGTGTGCATGAAACTAACTCAGCAAAAAAAGGCAAAGAAATCACACGAACAAACGACTTGGTATCGTGGTTTTAGTCTACTCGTTTTTGATTAATATTTGTCAGGAATAGAACAGTTTGGCACCTTTGCCAAGACAATCCACTGATCTTTGTTAACAAGCGAATAAAGCTTATCGTCGCTGTACAATGAAAAAACAAGTATCTCCGAAATAGCTACTTTAGTCCAAAACCCTCATTTAATTTTGAAGTAAGTCAGTGGAAGGAATGGAGTTCTTTCCAAGTGATTTTGGGCCATTTATGTCGGTCCATTCATCATGAAATGCAAACACAGTGTAAACAGCCGCTGCTGTGTTCAAATAAGACATAAAAGTAAAAATCAACAAAAATTGAGATGTGTGTTTTACATTGGGCAGTGCGGTCATGTACACGAACGGGCACTGCAGCCAGGGGCGTAGCAGCAAATTCTGGGCCTTGTACACTCTCAATGTCAGTGGGCTCCTATCCATGCCAGTACACGAGGAACGTGAGCAAAAAAAATGGGCCCCTCGGGCCCTGGGTAGTCAGGTCCACTTTTCCCCCCATTACCACACCCATGACTGTAGCTCTTTGTTAATGTGTTGGTGCTTTGTTGAGATCAGAGAAAATGGTGTATCTTTTTTTTTTATCACAAAGATTTACATGCATTGTAATTAAATGTATGTCTATTACACGTGTACATGAGAAAGCAGAAAAAGTAAGCATGCATTGGCCGGGAATCGAACCCGGGCCTCCCGCGTGGCAGGCGAGAATTCTACCACTGAACCACCAATGCAGAGCTGGAGGGCCTTACACCGCCCTTGGGCTTATAGGAGCTACGTTACCGCGTGTCGTGCAAGAACTCGTGTAGTAGGAGGATACGACTGTATAAAGACAGCAGGATGTCTCCTTCTTCCTCTTAACGTTACAGCACCGATTCCAAAAACCTCGTCTCCGGGCCTGTATTAATAATGACCCTATATTTATCATTTAAATCGCTTTGAAACGAGCCATTTTCTAACCAGAGGCACTTCGCTGACAGAGCGTTTAACGTCACGTGAGCGAGGCTCCTTTCGTCGAGCTGCTTCTCTTTCTGGTGCGTCATATGATTGCTGTGAATTGATTCCAGCTATATTTGCTTACTTTAACGTGTTTAACACATTTTTACCGAAAGCTCACTAGTTTTTTTTCCACGAGTGGGATTCATTCGCCTTCTTGTAGCCTGTTGGCCCGTATGTCCAGCCCGCTCCCTCGCAAACAGCAATGTCCCGCCCCCACAGTATTCAGCCAATAGGCTGGCGCTGGTACCGTCTCCTCGTCGTTTCATTGGTGGGCACCATCACTGGAAGGGCGAGCCGTGTTCTGAGCTGCTCTCTTCAGTGAAACGGAGGCGCTGTCCCTCAGCTCAGCATTGGTGGTTCAGTGGTAGAATTCTCGCCTGCCACGCGGGAGGCCCGGGTTCGATTCCCGGCCAATGCATGCGCTCTTTTTCTCAGTGGGATCGAGCACCAAGCCAAAATTTAAGACGTGTAAACACACACAACACCGACACAGAATGATTTATTGATGTTTGATGGAGATAAGCAACCAGGAAGCACAGGCAGCTGTGTTTCTTGACTTAATCCTCCACTGTAAATGCAGATTCTGGATAGGGTTAGTTTAGCTGTTCATTTGAGACAAACAAAATTTCATTTAAATCAAGTATTAACAGCCTCAGCTGATGTGCTGGGCAATATCTGCAACACACCACCACCACATCAATAATGCTCCAGTGCTGAGAATGAATCCACCACCCAAATAATACCTGCTCTGTGGTGGTCCTGTGGGGGTCTTGACCACTAAGAACAGGGTAATAAAGTGCACAGAGAAACAGATAGACTACATTCTGTAACTGTAGAACTACAAATTGCTCCTGTATGGTCTTTGGATAATGGGTGTAGATAAAAGTGTAGATACCAAAGAAAGTGCCCGGTGTGTATATCTGCTGGTGCTGGTACATACACATTAATGAGTATGTAGAAGGTGGGGAATAGAGCGGCCTGGTCTTACTGATAAGTGTAGCACATCCCTGTGGGATTATAACATATGCAGAGTGACCTAAACGTCCTGTCCTTCAGCATGCAATTAACTCCTTTCTTTCTATCTTCCTTTCTTTCTGTCTTTCTTTCTGTCTTTCTCAGATTCTCTGAATGCCTCTCAGGAGTCAGTGGGCTTAAGCAACATTTCATTTTTCACACCAACAAGGTATGATCTAGTGTGCATGGTTGGGGGATGTGGGGCTTTTGGATTGAGGGGGAGGGTGTTAAATCAGGGAGACACAGATTGCCATTTTCTATCTATCTATCTATCTATCTATCTATCTATCTATCTATCTATCTATCTATCTATCTATCTATCTATCTATCTATCTATCTATCTATCTATCTATCTATCTATCTATCTATCTATCTATCTGTCTGTCTATCTGAGTTAATAAGACATATGGCTAACTATTGTGTGAAGATGGTATCACTGCTTCATTCAGTTAGTGTATTTGTGCTATTTGTTTACCAGTGATAAGTCTCAGGTAACGCTGGACCTGGATGGCATCGTGCAGGTTCTGGACAGACATCTACATGACTCCTCGACTGGAATGATGACTCGCATTGCTGTGCTGAAGTGGCTCTACCATCTCTATATCAAGACACCTCGCAAGGCAAGTTACCAGTGTGACCGTTCTGTCTTTTTGAGGTCTGGTCCTCTATAAAACATTTTACACACGGCTCTATGTGAGACACCATCGTACATAAAGTGTTTATAACCTGTGTGTCTTCTCTTCAGATGTTCCGGCATACAGACAGCCTGTTTCCCATGTTACTAAAGACACTTTCTGATGAGTCTGACGAAGTGAGTGCTTGCTCTTCTCCAACAGATGTAATGTCTCTTAACGTTTCATGGTCCCTCAAAAGTCTCTTTGTGTTCCAGTCACATCACAAGACAAGATCGATCAGTTCTGATTTTATTGCTTGGATATGATGGATATGATCTTTCTAATTTGCAGATTCACATTCGTGTAAACAAATGACTCAGATATGTAATTAACGTGAACGAACCTGTACCCTGAAACGACCCGTGTGCGCACATCCATTTCAATTATGTCCCATAAGTGAACCACATGCGTCATGAACGATTAAGTAATCAGCAGAACAAGCTTTCATTGCAAAGATAATTAGAACTGAGGAGCCCTCAGCTGCTCATTATTAGAGCGAGGCAGAGGTGAAAAAGGGGTCAGATGTTTTGATTTTGTACATTTTACTGAGTCTAACTTCAAGTTTGGCACTGGTGCCACGAAAGGGGCAATCTGCTGATTCTGCATTCTGCTCAAGCAATCAAAAAATGCCCTTTGAAAGCTACCTAGAAAAAAGTTTTTGGTAGCCATGGTTACAGATATACAGTCTGGACCATTTTGAGATCTTTAGCCATTTAACATCAGACCTCTGTGTATGACTTTTCCTGGTTGACTAAGTTATTGAATTACACGTTTAAATTTCTAAAAATTGTGTCAGATTGTGTCTGTCTGTCTGTCTGTCTTTCTGTATAGGTGTGGCTACATGTAAAAAAAAAAAAATATATATATATACACGTTTATTGAAAAAACACACAATTATATATATACATAATTATATATACATGTATATGTATATGTATATATATATATATATATATATATATATATATATGTGTGTGTGTGTATATATATATGTATATATGTGTATATGTATGTGTATATATATATATGTATGTATATATATATTTATATATATACATACATACACACACACACACACACACACACACACATATATATATATATATATATGTGTGTGTATATATATACACATATATATATATATATATATGTATATATATATATATATATATATATATATATATATATGTGTTATATATATATATATATATATATATATATATATATATATATATATATATATATATATATATATATATATATATATATATGTATGTATGTATGTATGTATGTATGTATGTATGTATATATATATATATATATATATGTGTATATATATACACATATATATATGTATGTATGTATAATTGTGTGTTTGTCAATAAACGTGTGGATGTGTTGTTCAAACTTTTGCCTTTGATTGTACAAGTCACTAAACAGGTGTCCATTAATCGCTGACAGGTCATCCTGAAAGACCTGGAGGTTCTGGCTGAGATTGCATCATCCCCTGCAGGACAAACGGAGTCCTCTGGGCCATGTGACGGTGCAGACAAAACAGAGCTTCACGTTCCAGACGGAAGCAAAGTTGGCCAGCAGCAGCTGGGGGTGGGTGAGTAATCAGCTCGGGTAATTATTCCAGTCTGAACTCCGCTCTGGCTCTTTATCGGTGGTTTTATGACTCATAGAAGGTCTCAGAACCTCAGCCTTACCTAATGCCATTCCTTTTATGTGCCTGAGCGAATCACACTTTAAAGATAAACAGCAAGCCGTTAAAAAGACTTACAGACGGGCAATAAAACCAAATAAACGGAGGTGTCTGTGAGGTTCTGTGTCCTACTACAAGAGAGCAGTGGGAGAACCTAACATTTGCACGATGAACACTGTAATGTCTGAGCTGTCTTTGGTGCTGTTCATTTTTTTGACCAAACTCACACAATGGCCCCTCCCACGTATCAATATGGTATGAATGTGAATGTTTGTCTTGCACTATTTGAATTATTGTCCTGATGCTACAGGTGCCAAAGGAGCAGACTCCTCTCCCTCCACTCCCAGTATGAACTCTTACTTCTACAAGTTCATGATCAACCTCCTCAAGCGCTTCAGCCTGGAGAGGAAGCTTCTGGAAACCAGGGGGGCCTTCATCATCAGGTAGGAAACATTAAACAAGTCAATCAGTCAGATTTTAGCTATATAACACATTTGATCACATTGTTTAGGGGGTCTGAGGGGCCTTCAGGGTTAATAAGCCAAACAAGACCATATGGTGTCTTGTAAATGAATACAATCATTTCAAAATCAATAGGAAAACAAGAAGGTAACCAGTGTACAGGCTTTGAGATGGTGATGTGTCCAGACAGGTAGCCTTATTTTTGACCTTTTGCCTTTTGTCCATAACCAAATGCTGGTTTAGGTCAGGGAAACAGCTTTTGCAAACCCCCTTCCAGGGTTAAGATATTCCGAAGCTCCGTTCTCAGTGTTTTTCCATGGAGACAAGGAAAGTGGAGCCTTTGGCTTGAAATGTTGAGGGTGCGTCAGTCTCTCATTAGTTTACGCTAGGTGGTTTTGTACGATGGCCAGACGCAGCCACAATACTGCTAGCCTTAGCGTTGCTAACAGGACGCACGTTTGCCCATAATTATACAGTGACTCTTACACTATACTGAAGAACAGAGGAGTCACAACGCGCCACAGAATCCAGTTTAACGGCCTCTTCAAGCAAACCCTTAGGTGTCCCAAAGCATTCGTCACTACTGTTGAACATGGCTGTAGACCACTAACCAGAGGAGCCTGTGTTCTTCTCCACTCCCACTGCAGGCAGCTGTGTCTTCTCCTCCATGCAGAGAACATCTTCCACTCCATGGCAGACATCTTGCTGAAGGAGGAGGACCTGAAGTTTGCGTCCACGATGGTGCAGACCCTCAACACCATCCTGTTGACCTCGGCCGAGCTCTTCCAGCTCAGGAACCAACTCAAAGACCTGCGCACACCTGTGAGAACCACACAGCATTGTTCTAGCATTCGCACAACAGAATGCACACGAGGTGCACGGTTCCAATATAGCTGCGATGCTAGACACTGTTGCGCCTTGGTTGGTGCATCTGACCCCTCCTCCTCTGTTCTGCAGGAGAGCTGTACTCTGTTCTGCTGCCTGTACCGCTCCTGGTGCCATAATCCAGTGGCCACGGTCTCCCTGTGCTTTCTGACGCAGAACTACCAGCATGCATACGACCTCATTCAGAAGTTGTATCCTACAGCCAGGTGTTTCCTTCCTGTGTCTGTATTATTAACTGTGATGGATGCCGTGTGTGCATGGTTGTTTATTTTTGATTCCCCGACCATTTGACGAACTAGCAGCATCATATGGACCCTTAACTTGAGCTGAATAGTGGTGACCTGGAGGTGACGGTGGATTTCCTTATGGAAGTAGACAAACTGGTGCAGCTAATCGAGAGTCCCATTTTCACATGTGAGTGTTTTTGATGGTTGTTGCTGTTTTTATTTGGTAAACTAGTTTGTTAGAACTAGAATTCTCGGATTCTGAACTGAATGGCTATAATGTTTCTGATTTATATCATTATGGGGAAACATACTTTTACCTTTATTACCAGATTTTTAAACCAATCATGTAATCATGACGGTGAAGCTCAGATTTGTCAACCTGATGTTTATTGTGTTTGTACGTGTGGTTGGTGTGGCTCAGTGGATAACATCACTACCCACCACGGAGCTTCCGCCCCATGTGGGAGACTGGGGTTCAATTCCTAGTCTAGGTTACTATGTTGTGCTACACCAATAAGAGTCCTTGGGCAAGACTCTTAACACTACATTGGTCTACCTGTAATGTAAATAACCTTGAAAGTCGCTCTGGATAAGAGTTTCAGCTAAATGCCGTAAATGTACAATTGAGCTGGCTAAACATCATCACTGGTTAAAATTTAGGCTACATGGTCCCAACCCTGGGAACCATTGGAAGCCCATAACACAGGGATTAACAAAGCTTAAAATCGGAGCCAGTCCTGCTGCTTAAAGTTCAAAAAGGGTTTTTATTAATTTATTTAAATTTTTTAAATGCCCATTTATAATATTTCCTTACGCTGTGTTATACCTCCGTAGACCTTCGTCTGCAGCTACTGGATGTGGAGAACAACCCCTATCTGATCAAAGCTCTGTATGGCCTGCTAATGTTGCTGCCCCAGAGCCAAGCCTTCCAGCTGCTGTCGCATCGCCTGCGCTGTGTGCCCAACCCGGAGCTTATGAGGACAGTGTGAGTCTTTGCATCATCCTACACCTGCTGCACTGTGCCTACATTTCCCAGAAGCTTAAAGAATATTTGAGGTTCAGAGAAGATTTGAAAGTATGAAAATGAAAGTAGTCAGTAGTAGCAGTGCTAAACTCTAATAATAACTGTTCAAAATTACATTCAATCATTCTTTTAAAAATATTTGGCCAGTTACATTTACAGATCAATTACAGCCTTGTATTTAAAAATCAAGCAACTTAAATTTCCATTTAAAATTGATCCAGTTCCAGCCTCTGATACTACCTGATACCTTGCACAATGCCTAGGCATATTCCTGATAGACAAACACCATGTGCTTTTTGCCTGGCACACACAAACAGGCTTCACTCAGTACGTGTGACTTCACTCAGTACAGGTGACTTCACTCAGTACAGGTGACTTCACTCAGTACGGGTGACTTCACTCAGTACGGGTGACTTCACTCAGTACGGGTGACTTCACTCAGTACGGGTGACTTCACTCAGTACGGGTGACTTCACTCAGTACGGGTGACTTCACTCAGTACGTGTGACTTCACTCAGTACGGGTGACTTCACTCAGTACAGGTGACTTCACTCAGTACGTGTGACTTCACTCAGTACGGGTGACTTCACTCAGTACAGGTGACTTCACTCAGTACAGGTGACTTCACTCAGTACGGGTGACTTCATTCAGTACGGGTGACTTCACTCAGTACAGGTGACTTCACTCAGTACAGGTGATTTCACTCAGTACGTGTGACTTCACTCAGTACAGGTGATTTCACTCAGTACAGGTGATTTCACTCAGTACAGGTGACTTCACTCAGTACGGGTGATTTCACTCAGTACAGGTGATTTCACTCAGTACAGGTGATTTCACTCAGTACAGGTGACTTCACTCAGTACGGGTGATTTCACTCAGTACAGGTGACTTCACTCAGTACGGGTGACTTCACTCAGTACAGGTGACTTCACTCAGTACGGGTGACTTTACTGCATCCCAAGCCCCTCACACGGCACGGCACAATTTAACCATCACCCAACTTTTCCAGGGAGGTTCCGAAGCCATCCAGTGCCAAGCGTGGCACTCAGCCGCAGGTGGACTACATGGAGCTGCTGCAGCACTTCGACCGCGTGCAGAGCAAACACCTGGAAGTGCGGCACCAACGGACCGGCCATGCTGAACACCCGGACAGGAAGCTGGTGCTGTGAGGGCATTCAGCATACTGGTCACAGGGGGCAGTGCCATGGAGGAAAATGGGACTGAAGCCTCATCGGAGTTTTCCATTTGGACTGTATGTTCTTACTTAGTTTTTAAAGCATTGATTCTACTGTAAGCATGATGGACTTCTTATGGATCTCTTATTTTTAATGTTAATTAAGTGCTTCATGTTTGGGGTAATGGATGTTTATGGGGGTACATTTGGGAGACTGACACATTCAAGCAATCCCAAAAAACAAACAAGGGCCAGTGGTTGTATCATCGCCAGCCTGTGATCTCAGTGTAGCCACCAACATACGGAATATGACATGCATTCCCATCTTAGTGTTTTGTAGAGCAGAAGTCTGTATCACCGTGTAAGCATATGTTAAGCGCCTGCTCGTTGTCATTTGACATTGCAGTATATGTGTAACAGTAACTAGCATTCTGTGCATATGTCACAGTATATTTTTGCAGAATGTGACGCTTGTTGATTCGTTCTTTTCATCACCCTGGCATTGTACCAGTTTCCGATTCCTATTCATCTCAGTTCCTTTTTTAAAGCCATGCTCTGTAATCTCTTCCTGCGTTCCCCCGTACATCTGTATCTGCGTGCACCACTGCTATGTCTTACTCTCTGTTACATAGTCCTGAACCTTGGCCTTACTTGCGCAGACGGATCCAGTCGTTTATCGTGTTCTAAGGAAAAGTATGTAATAAAGTGGACCATGTATGTATATTCATTTCTCCCGTCTGTCTGTCTTTCCTGACTGCTCAGTAGTAGTGTTTATTGTCGTTATCCTAGTGCGTTGACCTTACAGGGGAATTCCACACTTCTGGATAGTAAAGGTCGGGATGTAAACACAGTCATTCCGAGTGGTCTGATGAGAAACTAACCTAGTCACTGTGCATAGGGGTGGTGATGGGAACCAGACGTCTGAACAGTAACACAGTTTGGAAGAAGCTGCTTGATGCCAGTTCATGGTGGGTGCATGTGGGGTGTTGTAGTCTCACAGGGCCAGCTGTGATCTCAGAATGAGTATATACCCCGGGAACTAATTCATCATTCCGGGCTAGAAAAAAAAAAAAACACAAACATAGAAGCATTAGAAGTTTCTGCTGGTGTCCAGTAGTCCTGATTAGTAATTTGTGTTTAGCTGATTGGTTGTTATCACAGTGTTTAGGACTCTAAAGTTTTAAAACTAGTCTGGAACTGATTCTATATGCATTTGGACTGACTCAACTCAATGCTACAGTGACTTACTAAAGTGGTATCGCAGACATGGTGAGCCTGGACTAGCTGGCTAGCATGCTAACTTATCTCTACAACACTACACACATGGCATTACAAACAGGCATTTCTTCACATCCTGTAGACAATGCTAGTTAATTATAATTTTAAAAAATGTAACTGGATTTGTTACATATTGCACCTTTAATGAATTCAGGGGACTGATTGGTAATGGCAAGTAGTAAATATCTGGTTGTTTAGTATAGTAAATGATAAATAACTTCATTAAGCATAGTGAATAGTAAAAGTGGTTGTTTTTGCATAGTAAATAACTGGCCATTTTATATAGTGAATAGTGAATAACTGGCCATTTTATATAGTAAATAGTGAATAACTGGCCATTATATGTAGTAAATAGTAAATAACTGACCATTTTATATAGTAAATAGTGAATAACTGGCCATTTTATATAGTAAATAGTAAATAACTGGCCATTTTATATAGTAAATAGTGAATAACTGGCCATTATATGTAGTAAATAGTAAATAACTGACCATTTTATATAGTAAATAGTGAATAACTGGCCATTTTATATAGTAAATAACTGGCAATTTGATATAGTAAATAACTGACCATTATTTGTGGTAAATAGTAAATAACTGACCATTATTTGTGGTAAATAGTAAATAACTGGCAATTTGATATAGTAAATAGTAAATAACTGACCATTATTTGTGGTAAATAGTAAATAACTGGCCGTTTTATATAGTAAATTGTAAATAACTGACCATTTTATATAGTAAATAGTAAATAACTGGCCATTTTATGTAGTAAATAATAAACAACTGGCCATTTTATATAGTAAATAGTAAATAACTGACCATTTTATGTAGTAAATAGTAAATAACTGGCCATTTTATATAGTAAATAGTAAATAACTGGCCATTTTATGTAGTAAATAATAAACAACTGGCCATTTTATATAGTAAATAGTAAATAACTGACCATTTTATGTAGTAAATAGTAAATAACTGGCCATTTTATATAGTAAATAGTAAATAACTGGCCATTTTATGTAGTAAATAATAAACAACTGGCCATTTTATATAGTAAATAGTAAATAACTGACCATTTTATGTAGTAAATAGTAAATAACTGGCTATTTTATATAGTAAATAGTAAATAACTGACCATTTTATGTAGTAAATAGTAAATAACTGACCATTTTATGTAGTAAATAGTAAATAACTGGCTATTTTATATAGTAAATAGTAAATAACTGACCATTTTATATAGTAAATAGTAAATAACTGACCATTTTATGTAGTAAATAGTAAATAACTGGCTATTTTATATAGTAAATAGTAAATAACTGACCATTTTATGTAGTAAATAGTAAATAACTGGCTATTTTATGTAGTAAATAGTAAATAACTGGCCATTTTATGTAGTAAATAGTAAATAACTGGCTATTTTATGTAGTAAATAGTAAATAACTGACCATTTTATATAGTAAATAGTAAATAACTGACCATTTTATGTAGTAAATAGTAAATAACTGGCCATTTTATATAGTAAATAGTAAATAACTGACCATTTTATGTAGTAAATAGTAAATAACTGGCTATTTTATATAGTAAATAGTAAATAACTGACCATTTTATGTAGTAAATAGTAAATAACTGGCTATTTTATATAGTAAATAGTAAATAACTGGCCATTTTATATAGTAAATAGTAAATAACTGGCTATTTTATGTAGTAAATAGTAAATAACTGACCATTTTATGTAGTAAATAGTAAATAACTGGCTATTTTATATAGTAAATAGTAAATAACTGACCATTTTATATAGTAAATAGTAAATAACTGACCATTTTATGTAGTAAATAGTAAATAACTGGCTATTTTATATAGTAAATAGTAAATAACTGACCATTTTATGTAGTAAATAGTAAATAACTGGCTATTTTATGTAGTAAATAGTAAATAACTGGCCATTTTATATAGTAAATAGTAAATAACTGGCTATTTTATGTAGTAAATAGTAAATAACTGGCTATTTTATGTAGTAAATAGTAAATAACTGGCCATTTTATATAGTAAATAGTAAATAAGTGGTTGTTTTTGCATAGTAAATAGTAAATATGGGGTCATTTTGCCTAGTACTAGCCCTGCCTCCATCACCGCTGTAAAGAAATCAGTCTGTAATTAGCCATTTCACATTAAACCACTCTGATTGATTACAAAGTCGTAAACCTTCAACTGAATCATGGAAATTAAAAAGTGTGTGGAATTGCGATGTAATGACTCTGTAGATGTAAATGTCTGCTGTAATGGGCTTTATGTCCAGCAGATGGTGGTGTTGAGATATATTTGGTGAAGCTACAAGCTGGACAACCCAAGCAGGGTCATATTTCTAAATAGATCTATCAAGCTGCAGGACATTTACACACATATGGTCTATATTAGTCCAGTCCTGCCTAAGGCTATTTATTACCACATTAATCTCAAGCTGTCATCCACAGTGCAGGAGATAACACCTAATATACTTTCCTCTGGACTGAAATGATTGATATGCTCAATCTCCTTAGCCTGAATCTCCCGAATCTCCTGATTGTTATCTGTGCCGTTGTTGAATGTGAGACCACTGCATGGAGTCAGTCCAGCTGGGAGAAAACAGAATGGACCAGCATAACCAGCATGTCGCTGCTGGCGGAACAATAAATATCAAATCTCATTTTTTGTCGTTTTTCAGATTGTGGCGAGATTTAAAAGTACCTGTTGTCCTTGACATTGTGTGCACTATCACCAGCATATCGTTGCTGTCCAATGAAAAACAGGTACATGTTGACACGCGTTGCCTTTCTTGTTTTCTGAGATTACCTGATGTTTGGTCACTGCTTCGTGCACTGGTTAGGAATAATAAGATGCTTCAGCCCAGTCATGGCTGGCTTTGGGTCAGCGCGGTCAGTGTGGGGGTCACGTCTCTGGCTGTATCTCTCCAGGCTGTTAAAAAATTCAGTGCTGTTTCCCCCCTACACCAGGCTCTGTCCCGCGTGTAAATATGACTGTTCGGTTAGGGGGCCGGGTTCATTACCAAGGTTTTTGCCTCTGGAGCTTCACTGCACCTCACTTCTCTCATAATTAGAGCGAACTGGGACGAGATTGAAGCCCTGGTTTGAGATTTGATTGTGTTGTATGTTAATTCCTTCAAGTCTGTAAGGATGGATAGAAACATTCTCCCAGTACACACACATATCGAAAGCCTTTCCTTGAAGCCAAAACGCCAGGAAACTAACTAAGTTGTCACGCTTCCGGGTTTTACCTGCTCCCGTGCTTCTCCGGACTCAACTTCCCAGAGGGCAACGCTCGATGACGCCACGCTCGCGTCCAATCCGCTCCGCTCTCCGTCACCGGAGTTTTAGCAGACAGCTGAACTTAACAGGCTCTTTTCACACTTCCGCATTCTTTTTGCCGGGAACACGCGAGGATGGGTAACGCTAGTTCCGCTAAACAGTAAACAGTGATGGCAGAGTCCAAGAACAAGAGATTTTGCAGTGTACCAAGGTGTTCGAACTCAAAACAAAAGCAGCCGTATCTCAGTTTCCATGGCTTTCCAGCTGACGGCGAGCAAAAGTAAAAATGTGTGCGTGCGATAAGGAGAGATGAAGGGGTAAACTTTGTGATCCGGCGCGGGAGTACCTTTGTGTGCAGCCGGCACTTCACTGCCGCGGACTACATAGAGGGAAGCTCGCGGCTGAAACCGGGTGCTGTTCCCACTCGGTTTCACTGGAACAGTTTTTACGTCCTTCTCAAAAACTGTCAGCGTTTGAAAGAGCAAGCTCTCGCCGGGGAGTAGATGGGAGTAGAAGCCAACCGGCAGACCATGTACAACCTCAAGTTTGCGTGGCTCCTCATTCTTCCTCATCGATCGGTAGCACCTAGCTCTGACTAGCACCTCGTTGTCGACTATATCGGACACTGAATAAACAATAACACTTGGCCTATCATTCCCGTGACGAGGATTAGCTTGTTGTGCTAGCGTGTTAGCAGGCATAGATGTAAACAAAGCTTGCGTTAGCTGACGTTACTTGGTTTGCTAGCTAACCTAATCGGGAGCTGTGTTTTGAGTTCGAACACCTTGGTACACTGCAAAATCTCCTGTTCTTGGACTCTGCCATCACTGTTTACTGTTTAGCGGAACTAGCGTTACCCATCCGCGCGTGTTTCCGGCAAAAAAGAATGCGGAAGTGTGAAAAGGGCCTATTAGACCGAACTGGGACGAGATTGAAGCCCTGGTTTGAGATTTGATTGTGTTGTATGTTGATTCCTTTAAGTCTGTAAGGATGGATAGAAACATTCTCCCAGTACACACACATATCGAAAGCCTTTCCTTGAAGCCAAAACGCCAGGAAACTGTAAGTAAAAGTAAGTTGTCACTCTTCCGGGTTTTCCCTGCTCCTGTGCTTCTCCGGACTCAACTTCCCAGAGGGCAATGCTCGATGACGCCACGCCCGTGTCCAATCCGCTTCGCTCTCCATCACCGGAGTTTTAGCAGACAGCTGAACTTAATGTACGACCTCCATTTATACCTCTCCAGGCCGCTTCAGCTTTTGCGAAGCTTTGCCAACTTAGTTAGCAATTCTGAGCGTTCTCTCTGTGTATTATCTCTTCTCTGGTTCTTGATCTCTTTTCTGTTGTCGACTGTCCTTTTGCCTTTCCCTACTAACTTGGTTGCCTCCGCTGATTGTTTCTTCTGGTTTCGACTTTGCCTGCCTCGACTACGTTTCTTGCCCTACCCCTGTTGCTGTACCAGCATTGCTGCTTAGTTTGTTCACTTCCCTGTTCAATAAACATTCTGCCTTGACTTTTAAGTCTGCAAGCGTTGACCCGGAGTCTTTTGCCCTGACATAAGTAGGCAAAATGAAGCAAGAGGTTCATTGTTTTTCAAGAGTTCTGCATAATTACACCACTACGACATTAAAACTGTGGACTGGGGACCTTCAGCGAGCAGTGATGCCCTCCATGAGTCGTCCTGTTAGTGCCAGCACCACTGGGAGACAGCTGCTTGACGCAGGACCATATCCGTGCACACTGCCCTTAACACCATGTCAACACCAGGTCATTCAGAGTGGTGTTCAGTGTGAAATGGCCTGTTCTAGAGATCCACTCAGAATTGTTCACAGCAGGATTCAATGGAACCAGACTGGAAGAGTTTAGCAACATTGCGTAATGACTTCCCTTTTAAATAACAGCTTCGGAATCACTTTCACGGAACACTGACTTACAATAGAGGGAACGTCGTCTTTGCCCCCAGCACTCCAGGCCCGGAATGCCTTTTATAGTGCTACATAGCTTTGGAGGAGTGGGCACGAGACCTCTCGCGAGAACTGCTCGGCGCTTTTAGCACCGTGTCACACCCCAACATCTATGGGTCTTTAGCTAGCTATGAGATGAAGCTAGCTCAGTATCCCCACTGGAATTTCCCAGCACAGCACAGTCTGCAAAGACAGTGAAGAAGGCTTTGTCTGAGGAAGCAAGGAGGAGAAAAAGAGAGAGCTCAAAGAGATCAAAGGTCTCACAGCTAAAGGGAAAGCGATGAAAATCCGACAGCAGAGAGTTCAAACCCTGGCAGTGCTAGTCCTGAAAGATTCCGATGTAGGCTGTAACCTTATTCATGTCATCCCTGTCTCATGGAGTTTCATAGTTTTTTCTGGAAGCCAAAAGTCTAACCTCAGTTCTGTTTCAGGCTAGCATGCAAAGGAAGGCATTCTCCCAGGAAACAGTTTGCCCATCTTTTGCCAAATAAGCCTAGAAATTTAAAATCTCCTGAAATAAAAATCTGTAATATTACTCTATGTTGTACGTTGTCTTTGCCAGTGTTGCGCAGAATTCCGACTCCCCAGCAGACTTAGACTCCCTGTCATGGGCAAAGTTATGAGTGCTACACATTACACTTTTAATTTTGGTTATTAACAAATATAAACAACCAAAATCACATGTCTAATCTGTGGTGTCCAGTGGTGTGACTGTAGGGGGACCCCAAGTGCATAGAAAGTCAATACATGAAATGATTATGAATGCTTAGCCTGGTATCTCAGCCATTCTTTTATTATAGTTTGGTCCTATATTGTATTCTGGCACATGTAGGGTTACATTTATTACATTTACACTCCTCATCAAGAGAACAGATGCAGGACTGGGGTGGGGGAGGTTTGACATCAAGAGTCCAGCAAATGATTCAAGTTTGGCCATGTAAGTAAGGACGGTATCGCGATACCTGATCGACCCAGCAGGCACAATGGTGGACATTCATCAAGCACTGATCCCCTCCATGAGTCAACCTGTTAGAGCCAGCACTATTGGCAAACGTCTGCACAACACAGGACTACATGCACGGTGACAGTTACAGCGGCTGGCTCGAATGAGACTCTACTTCTGTATGTGTAGCACAATAAATATTCCCCATATCAGTGTAAATGTATCATCAGTTATTGTTCCTGGTAACCTTTATCTTTCTTCCTGATAGCACTGCACTCCCACACTTCCTTCTGGGTGCAGCTGTTCTTTTGATGATGAGTGTAAAAACTCGGATGTGTAGGTTCATTGGTGGGTTTGTGGTTGGTGTGCGCAGTGGATAACGCAACTGCCCATCCAGAAGCTACCGTCTGCTGTGGAAGGCTGGGGTTCGCTTCCCGGTCTGGGTGACTATGCTGTGCTACACCAATAAGAGTCCTTGGGCAAGACTCCTAACACTACACTGTCCTACCTGTAATATGAATACCCTTGTAAATCGCCCTGGATAAGCGCGTCAGCTAAATGCCGTTAATGTATATGGTTTTTATAGTAAATAAAATTTAAGGTTATATTTGTGTTGTGGACATGGTGACCCCTGGTTCTCATGAGACCACTACACTAAAGAAATCTGCGTTGGTAGGGTTCTCCACCAATTAAACCGGTACCACATCAAACCACTCTGAATCAATCTATTTACATCTCTACCCGAAATATTGGTGGAATTCTAACGTCCTCTTAGATGTCAGGATACACCGCTTCATATCTCTCTTGTGTCAGCTCTGGTAGGAAGAATGTTAATGAACCAAAACATGCGCAGCAATTAGACTAATTAGTATTTCTGCACTACTCTGTACCTCACAGCCTCGGTGAAATTCTTCTCCAGTATCCCTAGATTCTATTCTGAGCAGTTGGATAGCACCCCTCCCTCATTCCGGGCCCTGGTCATCATTATACATTCTCCTGGCCTCTGTTCTCTTTAAAGTCACGCAGTGTCCTACCAAAGCTTGGCCTGTCAATCGCAGAGAATGGAACTCAAGTAATGCTGTTTGTACGGGTTACTCTGCGCTACCGCAGGGAGTCTGGGCTAATATGAAGCTCCTCCACTTTTCTCCGTTAGGCTTAATTGGCTCACCAGGGGTTCAGGAGGATTTGGCTCGCGGTGTTAAACTACATGCACGGATTATGGTCTGAACAGAAAGCTCAGAAGTCCAGTAATCACCACACATGGGGGTCTGCCTTGGTTGTGTCTGGTGTTTTTCAGGCTTGAGTGAAGATCTGCCTGAGAACATAGAAAGCTGAGAATGTTTAGCAGCACCTCTGTAGCAACGGCTAGCATTAACAAGCTATGGCCAAAGTTACGAGTGAATTGAGCTATCTATAGATGACACACCTGTTTAATTGTGAACAGACTGTATATAGTCATATGCAAAACTTGAATACCTCATACCTGGACATAATACTATATTTATTGAGCTGCACATACAGAAGTAGTGTCTCTCAGTATGGCATTGGGCCTCTATGCTTGCTAACGTAACATGCCAGGTGTCTCAGAATGGCTTCCTAGAGGTGTCCTGTGATAATCCATCCCATGTAGCTTGAATATCCTCACACAGTTCCTGCAGATGGTGTGGTAGAGGTGGAGGTGGAGTTACACCAGGCCTCTGGACATGTAACAACAAACTATTCATCTTGGTGCTGACCACGGTGCCTCCACACATGGATTTGTTGGTGGTCTCCACCAAAACAAAAGAGGGACTCCTGACTGAAGATGACCCACTGCCATTCTGAGTCACTCCATGACAGTCTGGTACGACATCATTACAGTCTCTGGCGCCGTTGACGTGGTGTTAAGGGTAGTCATTGTAACAGGCTGTAACTGTGTATGTGTCTGCCAATGGTGCTGGCACTAACAGGATGACTCATGGAGGACACCACTGCTCCCTGAATGTCCATAATCGAGGCTGTTGGGTCAGTCAGGTACAGTTCAGCCCATCGTTGCTGCATCACATATGACTTGTAATCTGATCAGGGGTGTTCAAACTTTGGCATATAAATATAATCTCCATAGGAAAGCATTGCTAACAGGATGGGATGCTCTGGAGCAGGTGTACATGAGCCTAAGGTCACCATACACAATACTACCTGTCAGCCAACTGCTGGAGGCAGAACCAATTCCTGCCATAAGCTGTACAAACAATTGCTTCAGGCCTCTCAGCCCCCAGGTCTCTCAGCCGCCAGGCTCTTATGTAATTTGTGGGGCCCTATGCAATGTATGTAGTGAGCGTACATGGCCGGCCGCCTCTGTAAACATGGGTGATATAAGTGTTATTTTGTTACAGTATTATATACAGTAATTCTTGTACTTTTACACAATTACACTGTCGTTATTACATTATTATTACATCATTATTACATTATTCTTGTTGTTGTTGTTGTTGCTACTGCTGTTGTAAAATAACCAGCCAGGTTCATATCAGTGTAAAATGAATGTGGCTGTGAAAATGAAGTGCTAATTACACCAGCAACAACAGAAGCTCTAATTTATTCATTTAAAATCCACTCATTTTTGTGGTTCAGGTATAAATACCTTCACTAGGCACATGCAAGTGTACCTACCTGTACTGTCAATTAGGTTGCATGTAAAGATTTGCACACTCTGATACGTTTTGTTGATTTTCTAAGGCCATATTTTATGTTTCATTTTTTTCCCAGTGTACTTTTTACACTAACGGTCGACGTCTTATTATGTGTGTTTATTTCCACAAGTACTTTCACCAGTGACACACAAGCTTTTACATTTTCAGCTCCAGCATATTTATAGTTTTGTTGTTGCTGCATAAGCATTAGTTATTTATTTTCTTGATTAAAATAAACACAGTCTTGGCTGTGATGAGTGGCAGGCCCCAAGACAGGATGCTGCTTAGGGGCCCCAAATGTTCAGAAACTTGGCAGTCCTGTCCAGAGGTGTAAAAAGCCCCCAGCACTGGGCTGTGGAGGACTGGACCGAGATTACTGTGTAGAGTAGCACCAGAGTCTATTATGATCTCAAGGTCTGATATGATTGGCTTACACCTTACAAGGTGTAATATGATTGGCTTACACCTTACAAGGTCTGATATGATTGGCTTACACCTTACAAGGTCTGATATGATTGGCTTACACCTTACAAGGTGTGATATGATTGGCTAACACCTTACAAGGTCTGATATGATTGGCTTACACCTTACAAGGTGTGATATGATTGGCTAACACCTTACAAGGTCTGATATGATTGGCTTACACCTTACAAGGTCTGATATGATTGGCTAACACCTTACAAGGTGTAATATGATTGGCTTACACCTTACAAGGTCTGATATGATTGGCTTACACCTTACAAGGTCTGATATGATTGGCTTACACCTTACAAGGTCTGATATGATTGGCTAACACCTTACAAGGTGTAATATGATGGGCTTACAACTTACAAGGTGTAATATGATTGGCTAACACCTTACAAGGTGTAATATGATTGGCTTACACCTTACAAGGTGTGATATGATTGGCTTACACCTTACAAGGTCTGATATGATTGGCTAACACCTTACAAGGTCTAATATGATTGGCTTACACCTTACAAGGTGTGATATGATTGGCTTACACCTTACAATGTGTAATATGATTGCCTTACACCTTACAAGGTCTGATATGATTGGCTAACACCTTACAATGTGTAATATGATTGGCTTACACCTTACAAGGTCTGATATGATTGGCTAACACCTTACAAGGTTTAATATGATTGGCTTACACCTTAAAAGGTCTGATATGATTGGCTAACACCTTACAAGGTGTGATATGATTGGCTTACACCTTACAAGGTGTAATATGATTGCCTTACACCTTACAAGGTCTGATATGATTGGCTAACACCTTACAATGTGTAATATGATTGGCTTACACCTTACAAGGTCTGATATGATTGGCTAACACCTTACAAGGTGTGATATGATTGGCTTACACCTTACAAGGTGTAATATGATTGCCTTACACCTTACAAGGTCTGATATGATTGGCTAACACCTTACAATGTGTAATATGATTGGCTTACACCTTACAAGGTGTGATATGATTGGCTTACACCTTACAAGGTGTAATATGATTGCCTTACACCTTACTAGGTCTGATATCATTGGCTAACACCTTAGAAGGTGTGATATGATTGGCTTACACCTTACAAGGTCTGATATGATTGGCTTACACCTTACTAGGTCTGATATGATTGGCTTACAACTTACAAGGTCTGATATGATTGGCTTACACCTTACAAGGTGTGATATGATTGGCTTACACCTTACTAGGTCTGATATGATTGGCTTACACTTACAAGGTCTGATATGATTGGCTTACAATCTAGAGGGTCTAATATGACTGTCTTATAATTTAGGTTATGAGCTGGTGTTAATTTAATCGCCCAGTGCTAAAGAGCAGATGTTAAAAGTGTCTTCTTCTGTTGTCAGTAAACACCTGGTGGTTCAGGTGGATTAGTGTAAAGCCTTCCTAGTAAAGCAGAGGCTGTTACTGCAGCAGAGTGGGTCAAACTCTATGTGAATATCCCCGAGTTCAGGGGAAACACAGGGGTCTACAAACTTCAGAACATACAGCGTACCTGGCGCTGTCCACACAGCAGCAGTCCGAGTGCCGTCCTTTTGATCGGTTTGCAGAGAGATCCGAGTCCACTTTGAGAACAGCTGTGTGTTTGATGAGGCCGTGGCTGCAGAACAGAGGGCTGAGTTTCGAGCACTTCTTCGACTGAGGCATCAATAATATTGAATTAAAAATGGATTGTGGGTAGTGATGTTCTTTGATATGCCGCGCGCAGCTGTTCTCTGCCTTTCCCCTGCTCTCCGAGTTCAGACAGCCCATGGGCTCCGCAGCTCCGGCTACGCCAGGCACTTCAACTATTTATCATTTCTTTCACAGTTTGGGACGCGAGGCCTCTTGTGGAGTTTATTGTCAGAAGCACATTGCAGCGTTTTATCAGGGCTTCTGTGCGGATTGCATCTAATCAGCGTCTCTCAGTCAGAGACGTTAATCTAAGGCCTGAATAAAAGATGAAGCAGACGCTGCATAAGCTTAAGCAAGCCGGCATTATTTTTCAGGCTTACGTAACATTTGAGACTGACGTTGGTTCATGCATTTGGACTGGGGGGGTGGGGGTCCAAATATGGCTCGCTGGAAATAAAACCGGCTGAGGTTAAACCCCCGCTTTAGTGTATGAAAAACTTTATTTCCGGCTCCTACAGCGAGCAAAGCGGTGGTGTTAATGAAGCCATTAAGGATTCCTGGCTATCTAGATGAGATGAAAAGGCAGAGGAGATAAAGGACATCCCTGTAAAGGACAGTCCAGACATTTGGCTAAGTGAATTTTGCCCTCAGGTTTTCTCATTTATAACACTGTTCAGTATCCAGCTGGGGGAGGAGATGTCTTCCCTGTTTTGTTTAATGGATAATGATAGTAAAAGGGTGCTCTCATCTTTCTGGAAAAAAGCAGACGCCTCTTGGCTGGAGTCTGGACGAGGAGCCTGCGGTAATAGTGGGATGTACAGCAGCAGTCGAAAGTTTAGGCACGGCTACTCATAGAAGTCATGCTTGATTTTAGAATAACAGTCACCAAACTATAAATTAGCCCTTATGGAATTAGGCAGTCCACCTTAAAAACCTCCATCATGGAACTTACAGGAGGATACAACAGCTTTTCTAACTCGGACCAGTGGAAGCTGATATATAAGCAGTTTTATTGGTCAGTTCTTCATGAATATTCACAAAGCTGAAAGAGTAATTAGAGCTTTTACAGTGTGGAAAAAAATTAAAATAGAGGTGTGGGATTGCAGTGCTGTTGGGAAGGAGGATAAAGGTTACCAGGAACGATACATGCTGATACACTGAGGCTGATATGGGTAATAGTTATTGAGCTACACATACAGAAGTAGTGTCTCTAAATCATCCTTCTAGTACCAGCATCATTGGCAGACTGCTGCATGGCACAGGACTACACGCACATAGGCCGTTACCACGACTGTCCTTTACATCACGCCCATGTTGCCAAAGCCTACAATGGTGTCGTGCCAGGCTGTCATGGAGTGACGCAGAATGGCATCGGGTTATCTACAGTGACTAGTCCTACTTTTGTCTTGGTGGAGACGACCAGCGAATCTGTGGGTGGAGGCACCATGGTCATGTGTCACGCATCACACTTCCAGAAGGCCTGGTGTCACTCCACCTCCACCCCTACCACACAGTCTGCAGGCACTGTGTGAGAATATTCAGGCTGCATGGGATGGATTATCACCATTAGGAACCTCTACAGCTCCATGCCGAGACGTCTGGCAGATGTTACCAAACATGGCGACCTGACGCCATACTGAGAGACAGACTTCTGTAGGTGTAGCTCAATGAATATTCATCATATCAGTCTAAATTTATCATCAGTTATTGATCCTGGTAACCTTTATCTTCCTTCCCAACAGCACTGCAATCCCACACCTCCTTCTGGGTGCAGCTATTCGTTTGATGATGGATGTGCTTCATCAGTATCAGTGTGCACGAATTGGACATTTGTAAAGGACAGCCAGAAACCAATATTGTAGACTCATTCGTTTAATTCCAGTGGAAGAAAATGCATTCGCAAAAAATGTCCAAGTCCGCTCCATAATGTTTCTCTCCCCGCTAATTTAATTTCACCGTCCTTTCACAGTGAAGACCTTGTGGGTGTGAAAGCATAATGGCAATGTACTCGTGCCAGTGCCCACGTGTTCTACATAATGAAGAGTTTTCTCTTGTTGCACTGTACCGTACGGTATGTGCTGATTCCAAACTAAATGGGCCTTTGACTGGGCTCTTAATGTAGTTAAGTTGGCCTTCAGGAGTTTGGTTTCCATTCGACCAGCCACCGTCTTCTTCACACCCAGGGTCTCATTTGATCCCTGCAGAGATCTCAGGCTAGTACGCGTATTCTTTCCCAGCGGGATCCTAAATCCAGAGGCGAGGAAATGGCGAAAATAATTACACTCCTGGCTGGGCCTGACATTTTTCGTTTCACTTTGAAATATTAATCGACAAATCAAAGGCGGAGGGCTTGGTTGCTGTCAGAAGCTTCGTAAATCGCATGCCTGCACATTAAAGAGCAATAAACAATGCTACGGAAAGATGCGGCACGGGGAAATTAGGCGCGATATGAGGTTTTTTAAGCACTTAGTGCGGGTGCATCAGTTTCACGCCGCTTGAAGACAGTAGCGTGCTGCTACAGCAGGTAATAAGAAGAGGCCATTCATTTAGCATCTCTGTATTCTCTGCAGTTCCCACTGACATGCCTAATAAAGTCCACCTTGAGTGTGGAATATTTTTACTCCCGGATAATCTAATTAAGATGATTAGCTGCCACTGCTTATAAATGAGCTCCAATTCTGCTTTATTTCTGGCAGGAGTGGACTTTAGTGGCGGCAAGCGAGAAGCTCCTGACGAAATATTTGCGAGGCGTGCATGCAATTTTCATGGCGTCTCTGAAATCTCCTCCCAATTAACAGCTGGTACGAGAATACAGATGTGCGCCGCCATCACCTGAAAGTTTGCCGTCGCATGTCATATTAATAGTTGCTGATATTTTATTCCATAATAACTTACAGTGACTGCAATACTGTACGCTGTAAATGCCAGGAGGCCTTGCAAGATGGCTTGTTCTGGGAACACTACGAAGTTATTACGTTATGAATAATGCACAGTAATTACTCATTTATAGTGTTTTCTTATCATTATCTGCCTGGAGATCCCACCAGCAGGCATTTTTCAAACCGGAGAGATTCCGGATGCTCATTCGCAGTGTTTCACAGCTTTCTCAGACATTTAATAAATGACCAGTAATTACATTCACACATTTTCCACTTAGCCCAGAGGTAGTCGATCATGCTGGTTGTCCAAATAGTTGCAGCCAGAAGGAGGTGTGGGTTTGCAGGGCTGTTGGGAAGGAAGATAAAGGTTACCAGGAACAATACATGATGATACATTTAGACTGATACGGTTAATACTCACTGAGCTACACATACAGAAGTAGGGTCTCTCAGTATGGCGTCGGGCCGCCATGTTTGTTAACGCTACATGCCAGACGTCTCGGCATGGAGTTGTAGAGGTTTCTAGTGGTTCTGATAGTGTCCTGTGATGATCCATCCCATGCATCTTGAATATTCTCGCACAGTTCCTGCAGATTTGTCGGTACGGCTGGAATTAGAGGGGGCCAGAGGAAAATAGGAATGTGGGCCAGATTTGGGCCAGAACAGTTTTGCTGTCTAGGACGTTTTGTTGCCCATGTACATGTGACACATGGCAACAAACCGTTCATCCTGGCGCTGACCATGCCTCCACATGCAGATTTGTTGGTCGTCTCCACCAAGACTAAAGAGGGGCGCGTCACTTAAGATGACCCGCTGCCATTCTAAGTCACTCCATGACAGTCTAGCACGACACCATTGTAGTCTTTAGTGATGTTGAAGTGGTGTCAGTTGTCGTAGCAGTCTGCATACATGTAGTCCTGCGTCGTGCAGTCGTCTGCCAGTGATGCCGGCACAAACAGGATGACTCGTGGAGGACATCACTGCTCTCTGGATGTCTGCAATCGTGGCTGTGTATATTTGAGGTAGGTGGAAAATCTGATAAATCAGTTTTCGTGCAGAACTGTTCTTTAAAGAATCAATTAGCAGAGCTGCTAGCGTGTTCAGTAAGAGAGCCTAGAGCCTGTGGTTGGTGTAGCTCAGCAGATAACACCACTACCCACCAAGGAGTCAACACCACATGTGGGAGAATGGGGTTCGAATCCTGGTCTTGGTGACTATGCTGTGCTACACCAATAAGAGTCCTTGGGCAAGACTCCTAACACTACATTGGCCTACCTGTAATGTGATTAACCTTGTAAGTCGCTCTGGATAAGAGCGTCAGCTAAATGCCGTAAACGTAGAGCTCCATGATTTCTGGGTCTCCTTCTGTGCCATTCGTTCTGCTTGTACTGTTTTTAAAAGCTTCCATGAGCTACAAATGATCAACCTCATAAAACAATAAAAACGCAGTTTCTGTTGATGCATGAAGGCTCACTGGAGGCTCCAGACTCGCGGTGAGAGAGGCTGTTCATGAATAAGCTGTTGTGGTGGTTCAGGTAAAGATGTGTATGTGCGTTATAGCGTGACTCTGTGCTGGACTGTGGGGCTGGTTAGTGGGGTTTGGTACTGTCAGCGGAGATTGCATGGTTGGAAGTGACCTGCCTGCTTCCCAGCCTTAATCACCAGTGCTGGCAGCGGTTTCTCCACTGCTGCCGTGTTCAATAAAGAACATTAGCCAAGAGCACTATGTTCCAGTGACTCCTGCTCCTTTGTGTGACATTTGGTGTCAGAAGTGTGCAATCTGGTGTCATTCAGAAGAAGAGCCAGGTGAGGCCATAACTTCTGCTCAAAGACTGCTCTCTATATTTGGCATCAAGGCGGAAGAAAGAAAGGTAGTGATAAACCTCAGTGAAAAACCTCATAGCAGGCTTGGCTACAAAATAAGAGTCCTCATACAAGTGAAAGAATCAATTAGAAACATACAATAATGTAATGTTTAATTAAGCAGAGCAGGTGTGCAGGTGTGACCACCATCACAGTTTACCAATACACATGACTTTCCCTTGATGCCATGTTGAATTCCCCTACTAAACATTAGACTTACCCAGATAGCAAAACAGTCTCATTGTCTCATACACATTACAAGTTGCTTGACAAGCTCTTACTCTTGGCAAGGAAATGTATCCTTAATACCTGGATAAGAGAAACGCCCCCTTCTGTTACTCAGTGGTAAAGAGAAATATTTAGGATACTTCCTCATGAACGACTCGCTGCAGTACTAAAGGGCAGTGACTTGCTGTTTATGAAAATTTGGAGACCATTTATAGCACATTTGCCTCCTGAACCGGCCGATACTGTTTTAAAAGGAGGTCCCCCCCCTAGGATCAGGTGGTACCTAGCGTGCTCGGGATGTAAAATGCAATAAAGGGATGTTGCCTAGCTCTTAGTAAAATGTAAGAGGTGTGTATGTATGTATGTATGTATGTATGTATGTATGTATGTATGTATGTATGTATGTATACTTGTACATTCTTATTTATTTATTTTCCATAAGGATGGCTTTATTTTATTTTATCTTAGTGTGTACATGTTTATTTGTTTTGATCCTTTTTTTGTCCTTTTTTAAATTTATTTATTTATATTTATATATATATATTTTTTTTAAAATATTTTTTTCTTTTTCTTTCTAGGAAGGGTATGTTTGTGTGTTTAGATATGCTTACTGTTTACGATACATTGTAATATAACTGCATTTTTTTTTAAATAATAAAAGTCTTGAAAAAAAACAAAAAAACAAAAAGACATACCCAGATAGCAAGGATATGGCACTGCTGGTCCACTGTCGGCACTGGCAATCTGCTGTGAGTCAAAAGTGTCCCACATATTAACAACATGCATTGGCCCAGCTGTCCCAAAACAGATCAGGTCTTCTGTCACAGATACGGCAGAGCTGCTTACTTTTGGCTAAGGTGTGGCCACCCATCCAGCAAGTGGGTCAGAACATGTACGTTTACATATAGGGCATTTGGCAGATGCTCTTATCCAGAGCGACTTACAACCCTGCGTAGTGTTGTTAAAGTCTAAAACTTGCCATGACCTTAGACACTGCCAGAACAAGGGCCAGTGCTGATACCTAGAGAACAATACACAGACTTATATAAGCATAAGTGCTCTACCTGGCAACCCAACCCAGCGCTCATACCTATAGAATAGAAAGGTTATGGTCAGTATAAGTGCAAAAACAAAGTATTCCAACCTAAACATATAACATACACATCTATTAGTGCTCACTCACTTCAGTGCGTTATGAAGGGATGGGGCTTTAGTCTTGCGTTTGAAGACCGCAAGAGACTCAGCTGTTCGGACAGCCAGTGGGAGCTCATTCCACCATCTGGGAGCCAGGACAGAGAAGAGTCTGGACGCTTGTCTTCCATGCAGGAAAAGAAATAGGTGTTTGTTCAGGTGGAGCTCAGATACATATGAAGTATTCCTATGTGTAGGCAAAAAGGAAAAAGGAAGGGGTGAGACCTCAGTCACTTTCAGCCTGTTGGTTTAATTTGGTGAAAAGTGAGCCATTCTTATTTTCACACACACAGCACTCATCTTCAGGTTTAAGAGAGCTGGGTTTGGTTCATTATAAGATGAACACTCTAGATTCATTAGTCAGCTGAGCTCACTAGTTGGTCTGAAACCAGACCACCCGCCCTGTAACCCGCTCCCCTTTTTGCTTAGTCATGCTCTAACACATCACTCTGTTATTCCAGCGTTTGTTTGGCCTGCATTTCCTCCAGATTGGTTCCTGCTCCACTTTGGAGACAGATGATTGTGTTTTCTTTTCTGACAACCAGTCAATACTTCATTTTGCTACATCTCTGAGAGCTCCTCAGCCATTACTCTGTCTGTGGATGGCTATATAACACAGCCTCACCGCGCCTGCCACATCGCTCTCATCTTCACAGTCAATGGGATAAAAGGTGACGCAGGTGAGATTTTTTTGCAGATGTTTGACGGCCTCAGGTATGGCATTCGTTTATTTTTTCCCATATATGTTAAATTCATCAGCTAAATTCAAAGGTAATTGTGTCAATTCAATTCAATTTATTACAATTCAACTTTGTCATTATACCAATACAGGGTTGTACAGTATAACGAAACACAGTCAGGCTCCTTCTCCAGTGCAGTTACAAGAATATATGTGTATATATATATATATATACAGGGGTTGGACAATGAAACTGAAACACCTGCCATTTTAGTGTGGGAGGTCTCATGGCTAAATTGGACCAGCCTGGTGGCCAATCTTCATTAATTGCACATTGCACCAGTAAGAGCAGAGTGTGAAGGTTCAGTTAGCAGGTAAGAGCACAGTTCTGCTCAAAATACTGCAATGCACACAACATTATGGGTGACATACCAGAGTTCAAAAGAGGACAAACTGTTGGTGCACGTCTTGCTGGCGCATCTGTGACCAAGACAGCAAGTCTTTGTGATGTATCAAGAGCCACGGTATCCAGCGTATTGTCAGCATACCACCAAGAAGGACGAACCACATCCAACAGCATTAACTGTGGACGCGAGAGGAAGCTGTCTGAAAGGGATGTTCGGGTGCTAACCCGGATTGTATCCAAAAAACATAAAACCACGGCTGCCCAAATGACGCTGTATTGGCCGCAAAAGGAGGCCCTACCCCATACTAATAAATGATGGTGGTCTAAAACCAGGTATTTCAGTTTCATTGTCCAACCCCTGTGTATATATAGTGTAGTGCAAAGACAAACAGAGAAAAACCAGGGACACCCAAACTTTTGCACTGTATAAGTGTCATGACCTCAAGGAGCACATCTGATGCAACACTGGTAACAATCAAACCTGATCAACCCCTCAACACCCATCTAGAATATTCTGTACAGGCCTCTGAAATAGTGCTTAAACAGAATGGTTCCAATTCTCCAGCTTATTCCCTGCGAGTTTTGAATTCTCTGTTCTTTAGAAGTCAAATTAAGCTCACCAGACTTATTAGCTTTGCCTGAAATGAAGCTCTTCAGAAATGCTAGAGGGTTCCTCAAACTCTCAAGTAGCACTGTAATGCCAAAGTATGCTCACCAGGCAAAAAATGAGTCACCTGTGACTGAAAATGTACCTAATGGCATGTAATACCTCCACAAGTAGGAGTGCAGTTGGGCCAGATTTGGTGGATGCCCTGAAGACTGGAACTTGAGTCACTGCTGGTAGACCCGTATGACCGTACGCCTCCATACACCTGCAGATTCAGCTACTTCCTTCACACTATGGTCTTTGGCCACGCCCACATGCAGTCCCTCCTTTTAGCCAATCATTAACATCTGCTTAGGAGCCATTTTCCACACATGGAACGAGACATTCCCTGCACTGTAGCACCTCTTCTCAATCTATGGATCCCGTCACTCACACCCCGCAGGTATTTATAGCCCTATCATCCTCGTACAGCGCCATCTGCAGGAGCCTGAAGTTACTACCACCTTAAACATGCAAGGTAATGCTTTACTATGCTGTTACTAGATCCCATTCTTCAGTAAACTCTGCAGACTCTGGTATCCCCATCTTACCTCTGAGTCTCGAGTGTTACAGTAAGACCAGGGCTCCTACCTTGGCCTTGTTTCTCACACAGCACTTAAAAACTACAACTACAATTTACGTTTAGAAGATGGTTGCTTACCAGATGCTTAGTGACTGGATGCTGTTACAGCATTATATAACAATAGTGCAGTAACGCAAATAGTTTTAGTCATTTCAAATAATGTATAATCAGTGAGCAACAAACAGTCAAGCTGTTACTAAATGCAACCTGCTTTGGCACCTGATGGTGATTTGCTTCCCAGAGCCGGGACTTTGACCATGGCATTAACCTGAATGAGGTTCTTGTATATTTCAGGCTGAGAACCACCTACAGTGCCAGTAACGACAGGACTCGATTAGATGCTGAAAGGCCAACATGAGTCACCGAATACCACAGCTACTCTCTAGAGACTGGCGGCAGCTTTGGTAGTAGAGTATGTTTCTTCTTAGCTCGTCTCCTGTGTGGGATTTTCTTTAACGCTCCACTGCTGCCCCTGGCTTGTTTACTGGAGGTTTAATGCCCACAAGTCTGTCTCTGTGCCCCCCTTTACTTGCTTCTCATTGCTTTGTAATATATGTTCTGCAAACATACTCAGGTTTGCTGCATGCCCAGTGTATTTATCTGTACCAAATCTGTGTAGAATGCTCGTCTGCCAGTGAAGATTAATGGCAGAGAAACATCAGTTATCTGCTCACCAATTGAACAGATCTGACTCAACAACAAAACAGGAATGACTTGGCACTGGGATTAAACTAATTTGCTAAATAATAGAACCACCATACTTACAATACACTAGAGCTCACTAACCACCATACCACACTACACTAGAGCTTACTAAACACTGTACTAACCACAATATACTAGAGCTTACTAAACACTGTACTTACCACAATATACTAGAGCTTACTAACCACTGTACTTACCACACTGCACTAGAGCGTACTAAACACTGTACTAACCACAATACACTAGAGCTTACTAACCACTGTACTTACCACAATACACTAGAGCTTACTAACCACTGTACTTACCACAATACACTAGAGCTTACTAACCACTGTACTTACCACAATACACTAGAGCTTACTAACCACTGTACTTACCACAATACACTAGAGCTTACTAACCACTGTACTTACCACACTACACTAGAGCTGACTAACCACTGTACTACCCACACTACACTAAAGCTTACTAAACACTGTACTAACCACAATATACTAGAGCTTACTAACCACTGTACTAACCACAATATACTAGAGCTTACTAACCACTGTACTAACCACAATACACTAGAGCTTACTAAACACTGTACTAACCACACTACACTAGAGCTGAATAACCACCATACTTACCACACTACACTAGAGCTGAATAACCACCATACTTACCACACTACACTAGAGCCTACTAACCACTGTACCAACCACACTACACTAGACCTTACTAACCACTGTACCAACCACACTACACTAGAGCTGACTAACCACTGTACTACCCACACTACACTAGAGCTTACTAACCACTGTACTTACCACACTACACTAGAGCTTACTAACCACTGTACTAACTACACTACACTAGAACTGACTAACCACTGTACTAACCACACTACACTAGAGCTTACTAACCACTGTACTAACCACAATACACTAGAACTGACTAACCACTGTACTTACCACACTACACTAGAGCTTACTAACCACTGTACTAACTACACTACACTAGAATTGACTAACCACTGTACTAACCACACTACACTAGAGCTTACTAACCACTGTACTAACCACAATACACTAGAGCTTACTAACCACTGTACTAACTACACTACACTAGAGCCTACTAACCACTGTACTACCCACACTACACTAGAGCTGAATAACCACCATACTTACCACACTACACTAGAGCTTACTAACCACTGTACTTACCACAATACACTAGAGCTTACTAACCACTGTACTTACCACAATACACTAGAGCTTACTAACCACTGTACTTACCACAATACACTAGAGCTTACTAACCACTGTACTTACCACAATACACTAGAGCTTACTAACCACTGTACTTACCACAATACACTAGAGCTTACTAACCACTGTACTTACCACACTACACTAGAGCTGACTAACCACTGTACTACCCACACTACACTAAAGCTTACTAAACACTGTACTAACCACAATATACTAGAGCTTACTAACCACTGTACTAACCACAATATACTAGAGCTTACTAACCACTGTACTAACCACAATACACTAGAGCTTACTAAACACTGTACTAACCACACTACACTAGAGCTGAATAACCACCATACTTACCACACTACACTAGAGCTGAATAACCACCATACTTACCACACTACACTAGAGCCTACTAACCACTGTACCAACCACACTACACTAGAGCTTACTAACCACTGTACCAACCACACTACACTAGAGCTGACTAACCACTGTACTACCCACACTACACTAGAGCTTACTAACCACTGTACTTACCACACTACACTAGAGCTTACTAACCACTGTACTAACTACACTACACTAGAACTGACTAACCACTGTACTAACCACACTACACTAGAGCTTACTAACCACTGTACTAACCACAATACACTAGAGCTTACTAACCACTGTACTTACCACACTACACTAGAGCTTACTAACCACTGTACTAACTACACTACACTAGAATTGACTAACCACTGTACTAACCACACTACACTAGAGCTTACTAACCACTGTACTAACCACAATACACTAGAGCTTACTAACCACTGTACTAACTACACTACACTAGAACTGACTAACCACTGTACTAACCACACTACACTAGAGCTTACTAACCACTGTACTAACCACACTACACTAGAACTGACTAACCACTGTACTAACTACACTACACTAGAACTGACTAACCACTGTACTAACCACACTACACTAGAGCTTACTAACCACAATATACTAGAGCTTACTAAACACTGTACTAACACAATATACTAGAGCTTACTAAACACTGTACTAACCACAATATACTAGTGCTTACTAAACACTGAACTAACCACAATATACTAGAGCTTACTAAACACTGTACTAACCACACTACACTAGAGCTGACTAACCACCATACTTACCACACTACACTAGAGCCTACTAACCACTGTACTAACCACACTACACTAGAGCTTACTAACCACTGTACTAACCACACTACACTAGAGCTTACTAACCACTGTACTAACCACAATACACTAGAGCTTACTAACCACTGTACTAACCACACTACACTAGAGCTTACTAACCACTGTACTAACCACACTACACTAGAACTGATTTGGCAGCAGAACAGAAATGACCTTGCCATTTGAATCCAATTGACTCAGGAATAGAACTGATACACCAACAGAACAGACCTGATAGAACAGAATAGATCTGAGAGATCATCGATCAAACAGAAGGTGCACAAACATTGCAGAGGCGTATCATTCAGCCAGCCAGCTACAGCTACTGCTAGTAGGACCCGCTTCATTGAGTATGAGGAACAGCTGCTCCTTGTACATCTTCTTGATCCCTGCAGTGTAGAAAGCCCGACAGTAAATGAGTGAGATTTGTGGCCGGAGTCTGTGCTGTCTGATTTCAGCACAAAGGCTCGGAGTTTCACACTGTGGCAAAGTCATTGGATTTCGAAGGGTTTCGCTCTCACAGAAAGAGGCAATTCAACCCCGGTAAGCACTTCCAATCCCCCATGCTGCTCCACACACACACAGAAAGAGAGATGTAAATGGAAAAGCTGTGACTGTGACTTTCCACTGGTGGGGAGTTGGGATAATGAAACAGAGAGGAGAGCTTAGGAAACTGATTGAGCTGGAAAAAAAAAATCGAAGCACCTTTTGTTGTGAGCGGATTCATGAGCTTGACTTCTATTGTGCAGAGGACGGATGTCCCTGCCCTGGCCGGCACACGGGGCTGGGCGTAATTCCTGTAGCTGATTGGTTTGGAGATCGAAATAGTTTCGTGGAAGAGCTACGTGGAGAACATTCAGGAATACACCACTGCGGAGGAAAGGAAAAAGTCAAGGACAGGGCAGATTTCACCTAGATGCTGCTGAGATGCCCACCTAGACTTTAAAAGCTTAAAGGCACCTTCTTGTGAAGCAGACCCAGACAATCACGTTAACAGTGAGAAGGTTTTCCAATGACTCCAGTATCGTCTATTCAACAGTGGAGACACACTACTTACAGCACACTAACACATCACACTTACTGAGTTACTGTACACCAACACGCTACTTACAGCACACTAACACATTACACTTACTGAGTTACTGTACACCATCACGCTACTTACAGCACACTAACACATTACACTTACTGAGTTACTGTACACCATCACACTACTTACAGCACACTAACACATTACACTTACTGAGTTACTGTACACCGACACGCTACTTACAGCACACTAACACATTACACTTACTGAGTTACTGTACACCAACACGCTACTTACAGCACACTAACGCATCACACTTACTGAGTTACTGTACACCAACACGCTACTTACAGCACACTAACGCATCACACTTACTGAGTTACTGTACACCAACACGCTACTTACAGCACACTAACGCATTACACTTACTGAATTACTGTACACCAACACACTACTTACAGCACACTAACACATTACACTTACTGAGTTACTGTACACCAACACCCTACTCACAGCACACTAACACATTACACTTACTGAGTTACTGTACACCAACACGCTACTTACAGCACACTAACACATTACACTTACTGAGTTACTGTACACCAACACACTACTCACAGCACACTAACACATTACACTTACTGAGTTACTGTACACCAACACGCTACTTACAGCACACTAACACATTACACTTACTGAGTTACTGTACACCATCACGCTACTTACAGCACACTAACACATTACACTTACTGAGTTACTGTACACCATCACGCTACTTACAGCACACTAACACATTACACTTACTGAGTTACTGTACACCGACACGCTACTTACAGCACACTAACACATTACACTTACTGAGTTACTGTACACCAACACACTACTTACAGTACACTAACACATTACACTTACTGAGCTACTGTACACCAACACACTACTTACAGCACACTAACACATTACACTTACTGAGTTACTGTACACCATCACGCTACTTACTGTACACTAACGCATTACACTTACCGAGTTACTGTACACCAACACACTACTTACAGCACACTAACACATTACACTTACTGAGATACTGTACACCAACACGCTACTTACAGCACACTAACACATTACACTTACTGAGTTACTGTACACCGACACACTACTTACAGCACACTAACACATTACACTTACTGAGCTACTGTACACCAACACACTACTTACAGCACACTAACACATTACACTTACTGAGTTACTGTACACCGACACACTACTTACAGTACACTAACGCATTACACTTACTGAGTCACTGTACACCAACACCCTACTTACAGTACACTAACACATTACACTTACTGAGTTACTGTACACCAACACACTAACACACTACACTTACTGAGTTACTGTACACCAACACACTACTTACAGCACACTAACGCATTACACTTACTGAGTTACTGTACACCGACACTCTACTTACAGTACACTAACACACTACACTTACTGAGTTACTGTACACCAACACACTACTTACAGCACACTAACACATTACACTTACTGAGTTACTGTACACCAACACACTACTTACAGCACACTAACACATTACACTTACTGAGTTACTGTACACCAACACACTACTTACAGCACACTAACGCATTACACTTACTGAGTTACTGTACACCGACACGCTACTTACAGCACACTAACACATTACACTTACTGAGTTACTGTACACCAACACACTACTTACAGTACACTAACGCATCACACTTACTGAGTTACTGTACACCAACACACTACTTACAGCACACTAACACATTACACTTACTGAGTTACTGTACACCATCACGCTACTTACTGTACACTAACGCATTACACTTACTGAGTTACTGTACACCAACACACTTCTGCTGGAGGCTGAACTGCACTCAGATCAGTGATTGACTCCCATGATGAATTGGACCCCTTTTCCTTTGAAGGCATTACCGAATGTCTTCAAAGAGCATTTGAGTGAGGTTCAAGGGGATATAATAGGAGGGACCCTCTTTGATATAAAAGCTGGACTCGCCGGCCTGTAGCACACATGACCAAGCTTTTAACCTTTCAGCTCCAACCCGAACAGGTGTCAGTGCCCATGCTGTGCACTATCCTCCGCACAGAGAGATGGGTTTCCACTGGTCCTGTGATCTGGAAAATTGCTTCACTGAGGCAAATGCGCAGCTGATCTCAAAGCAGGTTCTCAGCCTAAGATCCACAGGCAGCCTAGAGGTCCCGGTTGTATTTGGGGAAGCCACGAAATCTGGTCTTTCACATCCTTACAGTAACAACAGACTTTCTCTGAGTGAGTCTTGCGGGGATGCGCCGCAAACTGATCAAAAGCAGCTACTGTAAGTCAGACGTTTTCTGCTCAATCCTACCTGGACCTCTATAAAGCCTGACAGCCAGAGAACAGACTCCGAGCTGTCTGCCTCTAATCCCACCTGAGCGGCGAATTCAAAAGGTGTGGGTGAAAGTTTGCTATTACTGAGCCAGGTTGAAGTGTGGAGACAGGACCCATAGTCATTTCACGTCTTTATTATTCACGCTCCTTGCATTGATCCCGGTCATACATAATTCCTGTTGATCCATTCACTGAATATTTCACAGGGCCCCGTTTCTGCAGATCAATAAGATGAAAGGGAATTCCTAATACAGGGAATTCAAAAGTCACTATTTGTCAGAGGAAAAGTTTGTACTGGAAAGTGAGTTCTTATGTCTCTCCCTCCCTCTCTCTTTCTCTGTCTGTCTCTCTCAAGTCGTTATTAGTGATTATGCAATGTGCAACACTATTGTTAGCCGATTTATCTACTTCTTCTTCTGTTGAGAGAGAGAGTAATAGAGAGAGAGAGAGAGAGAGAGAGAGAGAGAGAAAGAGAGAGTAAGAGAGACAGAGAGAGAGAGAGAGAGAGAGAGAGAGAGAGTAAGAGACAATAAAAGAGGGAGAGAGTAAGAGAGAGAGAGAGAGAGAGAGAGAGAGAGAGAGATAGAGAGTGAGGGTGTGAGTAAGAAAGAGTAAGAAAGAGAGTAAGAGAGAGAGAGAGAGTGAGTGAGAGAGAGAGAGAGAGAGAGAGAGAGAGAGAGATTTGTAATTAGTGTTAAATCAGTGTGTGAGATTTAACACTGTACCGACTCTGTAAGGTTGGGTCTGACTGGGAATGGCCTGCTTGTATTCAGCTGACATATGCTTCAGATTTCTTCCCATTAAGAATGAATAGAGTGGAGAAGTACCTGTTCATCTACTGTACCTCTGCT
>JAMWET010004602.1:170000-175000 GCA_024036415.1 Prochilodus magdalenae | reverse complement strand
TTCTAAGCCGCTTTGGGGTAATTCTATTGGTCTGTCCATCATGAATATTCAACAACTACAGCTCCAGCTTTTACACTGTGCAGAAAAACGAGATAAAAGTTGTTTGTATAACTAAATATATATTAGATGTGGAGATTTACATTCACCTGACGCACTTATCCAAAGCGACTTACAAGGGTAATCATATTACAGGTAGGCCAGTGTGGTGTTAGGAGTCTAGCCCAAGGACTCTTATTGGTGTAGTATAGCATAGTCACCCAGACCGGGGTTCAAACCCCAGTGTCCCACATGTGATGATGGCATCCTGGCGTGTAGTGGTGTTATCCACTGAGCTACACCAACCACGTACATATACAGGGGTTGGACAATGAAACTGAAACACCTGTCATTTTAGTGTGGGAGGTCTCATGGCTAAATTGGACCAGCCTGGTGGCCAATCTTCATTAACTGCACATTGCACCAGTAAGAGCAGAGTGTGAAGGTTCAGTTAGCAGGTAAGAGCACAGTTCTGCTCAAAATACTGCAATGCACACAGCATTATGGGTGACATACCAGAGTTCAAAAGAGGACAAACTGTTGGTGCACGTCTTGCTGGCGCATCTGTGACCAAGACAGCAAGTCTTTGTGATGTATCAAGAGCCACGGTATCCAGGGTAATGTCAGCATACCACCAAGAAGGACGAACCTCCACCAGCATCACGTAGTGACCTGGCCACTATCCTGGCCAAACTGTCACTAGCCCATGAAATTGCAGGCATGGCCATGCTAAGACATACCCTGTGTGTGGACCTTAGAAATGACATTGTGTCTACAAGCAGTAATAATGAAGTATCACAAAAGGCTTGTGTATTTGGATTAAACCAAACGCTATGCATTCATATTTAGATGCACAATGGAATTGATGTTCATCATACCTGCATATTTTCTTTATGACCTTACTTTTTTGGGAGCTCAAAGTAGAGCCTGTACTCCTCCACATTGAAAAGAGCTGGTTGAGATGGTTCAGGCATCTGATTCGGATGCCCATTGGCATTACCAGTCACACACATTGGGGCGAGACCTGGAGGTTGCTCTAGGACCCGCTGGAGGGTTATATCTCCAAGCTGGTCTGGAAATGGCTTGGGGTTCCCCAGAATGAGCTGGAGGAAGTTGAAGGGAACAGGGACATCTGAGCTTTTCTGCTTTCCTTACAGCAATCATGATCCTAGTCTGGACTAAACGGTAAAGGAAAATGAATGTATCTTATTAGATCATACTGTATTTGCTAAATCATGTGATCGAATCATGAAAGAACCATCACTTTTGAACAAGAATAAGGTACATATCACGTACAATCCTACCTTATAGGTAGTTGGCTATGATGTAATAGTCAAAGTCATAATAGCCTGCCGAAGTCACTACTCTGCTAACACCATATAGAGTTTTCAGTTTTTCTGTCAGAGCCAACTGTCTGTTTTCTTCACCCGAGTTACTGCCTAAACAGTGTGGTCTAATGCGGAGCTACTGCCCATCCTGTGCGCTCTGATGCTGCTGCTTTTTCTACATTACTGCCCATTTTTTCTAACATGCCGCTTTTTCATGTCTTGTGCTGTAAGGGGGGCTTCGTCTGCATCCGATGCCCATCCAATGATCCCCCCCTCCTCATACGCTAATCAGACATTTCTCCCTCTTGCTCACAAAACACTCAACACTTTTTTTATTCTTTCTAATAGACTGTTTACAGTTACAAACAGTCATCCTGCCTACATTTTCACTGTTGCCTTTGGCTTGCTCATTGGGGGCTTTTGGGACTTTGGGACTTGACTTACTTCATCAAAACTCATTAATCCAAACCCGTTTTGTACTGTTTATCGTTAGATATATATGTAGGTATAGGCATTACCATATACATAACACCATTTCTTCAGAAAACACATGTATGAAGCTTGACCTGGTCCTCTCTTTTCTTTCTGATTCTAAGTGGATTCTGCTGAACAATTTTCCTGGAGTATCACTGATTCTGATTATAATAGCTGCATCAGGGAGTAAGATAAGCTTGGTAGAGAGAATTCCAGGACCAGGCACTAGGCATACATTACTATCCCTATTATTGCGCCGCAAGGCCACCCAGAGGAAGTGATTCAGGGTCATTAGACTGTCCTGCAGGCAAAGGCACTGCGAGATGTCCTTGTGCATGTGCTAAAGTCCAGGCTTTCTCATTCCCTATGTTGTCTGAATGTCCTGGAAGTCAGCTAAGCCTTTCTGCACTGTAGGAGAAAAGAGCAATCTGGAGTGTCTGTGCTCTATCAGCCACAGCATCCAAAGGCTCTCCAAGGCCAGATGCTCAGACAATCAGTGCTGTACTGTTTGAGACCAGCCTTCTTCCAGCCTAATCAGCCATTAAGGATCGGTTAGCTCCCAGATTTAGCATTGTCTGCTTCTAATGGTCCAGGTTATCCCAAACGCATTCAGTGATGTTCAGGCCTGGACTCTGAGGTGGTCAGTCCATTCTTTGAGAACACCAGCAGCTTCTTTGCTGGATGCGTCTCGAATAGCTACATGGCACTGAGGTGTCTTCTCACAGTGGAAAGATGGGTAGCCCGACACCTGTGGATGTTTTTAGATCTGAAGAAGGAGCGTAATGTTCTCCTGTCTCTTCTGTCAAAGATGTAAGCTTTAAGTGCTGTTTATCTGATGGGAGATGGGCGTGTTGGTGCTTTTGCTGGTTTTCCAGCTGGATGCTAGGAATCCCCTTTTCTCTGAAGCTGTGTATCATGTTTTGAACTCCCACTTTTCCTTACGGGAGCAGATCATTTGATATATTTGAATGTCTTGTTCTGCTTAGAAATATCTCCTATGTATCTCCTATATATAAATGTCTCCCATGGGCGTGTCTACGGGTGAGTGGGGGAGGGGGTACGTGTTTTCCATCCAGAAGGAAGCTAGCACACCCAGAGGAATCATATGCCCATGCATGCAGTGGAAAACGATCTATACACACTGAGTCCAATTTTTACAGGCAAAGAAAAAGGCAGGCTACGTTTTGAAGATGAACACATTCAGATCGAGCCCGACGCTGACAGAGAGCAAGACTGCATAATGGTTTACTCTGAGCTGCTCTATGTACTGCTGCACGGATGAGCTAAATTCAGGCTGACCAATCAGAGCTTCATTGTCATGGTTGCAACCCAAACAAATGTGTGTCAGGATGGCAGGAGAATCATCTCGCTTACAGCCGAGAACAAAAAGCTCAAACATAAATATATAAAGAAGGTTAAAGGAAGTATGGCGGAGCAGCTGGAGGGCTGGGAATGATGGTGAGCAATCACACAGCAACTGTATATAACTACAGTTCATTCACTTTCCGATAATGAGAGAAGCAGCAAGCAGCAAGTCACCTGCAGACAGTGGTGGGCGAAATACACGAAGCACGTATGCGAGTTAATGCCAGAGATCCCCAAAGTAAAATACTCCTCCAGTGTCAGTAGAAGTTCCTCCATTTAGACCTCCACTGGAGTAACAGTACTAAAGTGTTTACCTTCAGATGTACTGAAGTATTGAGAGTAACAGGAGTATGTCACTTCTGGAACAGGACTCTTCATCAGCTCAGTGTAATTTTGTCACAGGTCTTTAAAAACGCACTGCTTTACCAGCAGAGGTGGTTTCCTCAAAGATGACTCTGGTGTTCCTTAAGTCAGAGCAATTGTCTGCATGACATCTGGATATGAATCGGTGTTGCCGTGGCTGACCATGTACTAGTCCTGTGATTCATTTCTCTACACTGGAAACTCCTAGTCTTCCTATAGAAATGACTGCACTGAGCTAGCTGTGTGTTACTGCTCTAACTCACTGCCACTTACTGCCCATTTTCATCATATACTCACCGGACAAAAAATTAATCCCCTCTGACTTAATATCTATCTATCTATCTATCTATCTATCTATCTATCTATCTATCTATCTATCTATCTATCTATCTATCTATCTATCTATCTATCTGTCTATCTATCTGTATCTATCTATCTATCTATCTATCTGTCTGTCTGTCTGTCTGTCTGTCTGTCTGTCTGTCTGTATCTATCTGTCTGTCTGTCTGTCTGTCTGTCTCTATCTATCTATCTGTCTGTCTGTCTCTATCTATCTATCTATCTATCTATCTGTCTATCTGTCTGTCTGTCTGTCTCTATCTATCTGTCTGTCTGTCTGTCTGTCTGTCTCTATCTATCTATCTATCTATCTATCTATCTATCTATCTATCTATCTATCTATCTATCTATCTATCTGTCTGTCTGTCTGTCTGTCTGTCTGTATCTATCTATCTATCTATCTATCTATCTATCTATCTATCTATCTATCTATCTGTCTGTCTGTCTGTCTGTCTGTCTGTCTGTCTGTCTGTCTGTCTGTCTGTCTCTATCTATCTGTCTGTCTGTCTGTCTGTCTGTCTGTCTCTATCTATCTATCTGTCTGTCTGTCTGTCTGTCTGTATCTATCTATCTATCTATCTATCTATCTATCTATCTATCTATCTATCTATCTATCTATCTGTCTGTCTGTCTGTCTGTCTGTCTGTCTGTCTGTCTGTCTGTCTGTCTCTATCTATCTGTCTGTCTGTCTGTCTGTCTGTCTGTCTCTATCTATCTATCTATCTGTCTGTCTGTCTGTCTGTCTGTCTCTATCTATCTATCTATCTGTCTGTCTGTCTGTCTGTCTGTCTGTCTGTCTGTCTGTCTGTCTGTCTGTCTCTATCTATCTGTCTGTCTGTCTGTCTGTCTGTCTCTATCTATCTATCTATCTATCTATCTATCTATCTATCTATCTATCTATCTATCTATCTATCTATCTATCTATCTATCTATCTATCTAAATACAGTCACTCCTTTTAGCCAATCATTAACATCTGCTCTGGAACTGTAAAGGCACTGTAGCACCTCTTCTCAATCTATGGATCCCATTACTTACACCCCGCAGGTATTTATAGCCCCATCATCCTTGTGTAGCTCCATCTGCAGGAGCCTGAA
>JAMWET010004602.1:160000-165000 GCA_024036415.1 Prochilodus magdalenae | reverse complement strand
CTATGCACGGAGCCTGCTGATCCGATAAACTGGTTACTCTCGTTTAATTCCTTCGGGCAGGACGACTCCTTGCACACTTTACCTCAGCATACACTCATCAGCCATAACGTTAAGACCACCTCCCAGTTTCTACTCTGCGTCCATGGTATCAGCTCCACTTACTATATAGATGCACTTTGTAGTTCTACAGTTACAGACTGTAGTCCATCTGAGTCTCTACATACTTCGTTAAACCCCTTTCCCCTGTTCGTCAATGGTCAGGACCCCCACAGGACCACCAAAGAGCAGACATTGTTCAGGTGGTGGATCATTCTCAGCACTGCAATGACACCGATGTGCTAGTGTGAGTGGATCAGACACAGCAGTGCTGCTGGACACCTCATTGTCACTGCTGAGAATCGTCCACCAACCAAACCTGTCCAGTCTACAGCATCCTTTGGGCAGCAGCCTGTGACCACCAATGAAGGTCTAGAGGATGACCAACACTGCACTGTGCAGTGTCTCTGACTGTACGTCTACAAGGTGGATCAGCAAGGTAGGAGTGTCTAATAGAGTGGACAGTGAGTGGACACAGTGTTCAAACACTCCAGCAGCACTGATGTGTCTGATCCACTCACACCAGCACCACACACTAACACGCCACCACCACGTCAGTGTCACTGCAGTGCTGAGAATGATCCACCACCCACATCATACCTGCTCTGTTGTGGTTCTGAGCTTTGAAGAACAGAGTGAAGGATTAACACAGTCTACAGAGAAACAGATGGACTACAGTCTGTAACGGTAGCGCTACAGAGCGCTCCTCTATGGTGAGTTGAGCTGATACAGTGAACACGGGGTGTAGGAATAAGGAGTTGGTTGTGCTGTTATGTTGGGGGCTGATCAGTGTATCACTCCTACAGGTCCTTCTATAGATTCCCTACATGACTTCCTGGCTTCCTCACTGACAGCTCTTCCTCCAGACAGCATTGTAATCTTTGTTGCTTCCAAGAAGCTGCTCCTTGATGTCTGTTTTCTGTTTCCTGTTCACAAGTCAGATCATTTTCACTGCCTGAGTTAAAAAGCTGCGGGGTGAGCTTTGATATCGCGTTGAGGATGTTTGACTGCAGATTGATTTGAAATGCTATCTGTGATCTCGCTACTCTTCAGGTACAAAAGACTTCAAAACAGTCAGTCTAGAGTTTCATCATGTCAGTTTTCACAAGGAACTACAAGGCAGGGTGTACGTATCACATTCTCTACAATCTGAATCAGCTGAAACGTAGTACCGCATGTAGTGTTAAGGCCTCTGGATCTGCTGCGCCCCAACACCTTGCGCTGTCACGGTGTACCAGCCCACCATTTAGCATTTTCCCATTAGCACATTAAAGTAAAGCCAGAACGAGACCACAGAAATCGATGGGAGTTGACATGTGGCTTGAAATTTTCACCCAGAAAAGCAGACAGACAAATGCTAGTGGCCGTTTTCCTCTGCCTAGCATGATTAGCCTAGACATTTCTGGCCTCATATCTTTTTGGCTCCAAAACAGTGAGTATGTTGACGTGTTAGTTGGCTCACACCAGTCATGATCAAAGTGTAAAACGAACTTGAGCTTGATGTTCACTATACTTGAGTGTTTTGGCTGTGATTGCACAATTCTTACATTTGGCTTCCCTGGAATAACCTGGATTTACACCAATATGAATTCTTGGGCAATACTCCTAACACTACTGCCTACCTGTGTAAACATGGTTAAGAGTGTCTGCCAAATAGATAGATAGATAGATAGATAGATACTTTATTGATCCCAGAGGGAAATTCAAGGCATCCAGTAGCAGATATACAAACCATACAGAAGTAACAACAGAAGCACAAGAGAGTTGTACAGCTAGAGACAGAGATACAATATAAAGTATGAAAGTATAAAAATAGAGTCCTTAGTGTCTGTGTAAAGTATAAATGGAGGTAGTGGTAAAACAGTGCAAGTACGCAGTAATATAAATAATTTATCAGGGCAGAATGTATAAACAGTAGTACGCTGTAAATATTATGTGATCTCACTGTTAATTAAGTCAACTAAGACAAACACCATCCAACTGAACAAAATTACAAATGTATAAATAGATGCCTACTAAAGTGCTTTCTCCGGATGTCCGCAAATTACCGAATTCCGGAACGCTTATTCGGATATCTGATCGCAAAATCTGGTTTTGGCATTGCTTCTTAGGAATTCGAAATAGATATCGATATTTACAGACCTCTCTGCAGAACGTCTATCCCGGGGGAAAGGGTGGTTTACCTCACCTAAGGCACCACACGCCATTTGTCTGGGGAGAGTGGATCAATACGAACGATCCACTGACACATGTATATCGGACATTTACGGAAATACGGAACAAATTTACGGACATTTACAAAAATACGGAACAAATTTACGGACATTTACGGAAATACGGAACAAATTTACGGATATTTACGGAAATACGGAACAAATTTATGGACATTTACGGAAATACGGAACAAATTTACGGACATTTACGGAAATACGGAACAAATTTACGGATATTTACGGAAATACGGAACAAATTTATGGACATTTACGGAAATACGGAACAAATTTACGGACATTTACGGAAATACAAAACAAATGTACAGACATTTACGGAAATATGGAACAAATTTACGGACATTTACGGAAATACAGAACATCATTTAATTGCCAAATAAAGAACGATTCCCTATTTTACGGGACGGGTGGCAACCCTAACTGCACTAGATTTCTTGTGGTTTACATTCAATTCGATTTGGTTAGCTTAGCATAGCAACAAAACCGTTAGCATAGTAAAGCTAAACCCTTTAGAACAACCATACAGAAAGAAGTACTTTGGAATTGTTCGTAATACATGAATGCTAGCATAAACCAGTTAGCATCCGAAAATGAAATTAGGCTAACAAGTTTGTAATACTTAAATAAAGTGTTTTGCCTTTCCACCACGAAAACTTGAGTTAACAGTGTTGCTTTAGTTTTCGTCTGATGTTGAGTACGCTCCAAAACCTCGGAACAAAGTTCTTTCTAAAGAGTTGAATGTGCGCTGGCTAAAAGCAGCATCATTACCTAAAACGTAGGTTCATCATCAGCAGAGCAGAGGAATGTATCGTTGGAGTGTGTTCATCTATTCAAGGAGGGTTCATTTTTCACTTTTGCCCACTTCTCACTGCAGTAAGACACTCATCGTTATTCATCATTCCAGATGATCAGCAGGCGTGCGCTAGCATAGCCGTGCGACTCCGTACGCACACATACATTGCAATCACACGACCAGCAAGTGATTTGATGTCCCACGCCTTTCACAGGTGAGAAGTAATCCATAATGATGAAGCTATTCCCAGGGCCCTAATTTTTGGGGGGGAGCTGGATATTATATTGTGAGGAGATGAGATTGGCCAGAGGTAAGATGGAGAGAGGAGACAGGGTTAGCATTATAGTGACTGTGCTTATTAGAAATCCACTTCCAGGTAGGGGTCAGGATAAAGTTAATGCTTTTCAGCTAAGGTTGAACGCCAAAGCAGGGGGTAATATTAGACTCTCGCCTTCCCATATAACAAGTCCGAGGCCGCCAACAAAAAGGCTAAAAATACAGAATGACGAATCCCAGCTAGCAAGCATATCCTCGCTGTCCAAAGAAAAACAGGTATCTCCAAAATGACAACTTTACAGGAGAGGCCAAAAACCTCATTTCATTTGAATAGAAGTCAATGGAACCAGACGTCTTTTCAAACTGTTTTGGGCCATTTCTGTTGGTCCATTCTTTATTAAATTTCCACACAGTATAAAGGGCAGCTCATGTGATCAAATGAGTCATAAAAGTAAAAATCAACAAAAATGGAGATACATGGTTTTCTTTGGACAGCGGCGAAATATCAGGCTGCTGGCTTGATAATGTCAGCACCCCACTGGCTGTTTGCCACTGCTGGTCCACACTCAGACCACCCAGGTTACTGTCCTGTGCAGAAGGGCTAACTAGTTCTTTATCTCCACAAGCAGATTAAAAAAATAAAGACCGAACGCTTCTCTATTCTTATAGATCATCACTGGGGGTTAAGTGCATTACGAAGAGATGGGTCTTCAGTCTGCGTTTGAAGACCGTGAGAGACTCCGCTGTTCTGACACTCAGTGGGAGTTTATTCCACCATCTGGCAGCCAGGACAGAGAAGAGTCTGGATGCTTGTCTTCCATGTGTCCTCAGGGATGGTGGTTCGAGACGAGCTGTACGTGAAGCACGAAGGGCTCGAGGTACAGTTCGACTCTTCACCATGAGACCCTGCGTCCTCATATGAGGACCTTACATTTCTGCCTCTCTGCACCATGATACTCAATTTTTTTAGAATGTTGACCCTTTGGCTTTGGGTTTTTATACTTGTTAGGTCCTACTAATCACAAATAGCTAGGAGAAATTAAAAAGAGGACACCAAGCAGGGCCGGGTCTCAGGAGGTTAAAGAACTCTTGTTATACACTTATACACTTATTGGATATTCACTCTTCAATATTGCATGTAACTGTAAAATCAAAATTTTTGGTGTTTACACTAATCACTGAAAAGAAATAGCTGCATCCAGAAAGAACCAATAGGAATGAAACTTGGTGGTTAAGTTTGATGTTGTGAGACATGCCAATGCTTCAAGTTTCACACAGTTAAACATGTGACATAAGCAATTACGGGTCTTATCTGTACCTGACTGACTATATAAGTTGTGTTATGTTGGTGGCAAGCACCTCTACAACTTCATGCAGAGACATATGCATGGTGCATTAGTAAACATAGCAGCCCAAAGCCATACTGAGACACTACTTCTGTATGTGTAGCTCAATAAATATTCCCCATATCATTTTAAATTTATCATCATTTACTCTTCCTGGTAACCTTTATCTTTGCTTTGTCATTAGTGGTCCACTATCCTCTTGCTACTGGGACTCACTGGGTTAAAAAAGTTTGCTTTGATGCAAGCAGGTTTATGTGA
>JAMWET010004602.1:145000-155000 GCA_024036415.1 Prochilodus magdalenae | reverse complement strand
CTTTTTGTACATGTAAAGCCCGGAGTGCCTGCTAGCAGGAGGAACTCCCCTACAGGAACCACTTTTCTCGTTGGAATTTCAGCCCTTTTCCCTGTTACAACATGACATCATCTTGTAACACAGTCCTTACTGCCCGCCTACCAGCAAGCTTGGCACGCCCTCACACAGAGAGCTAAAACAGTCAAATCTGATCAATCTAAAATGCTCCAGTCTAGCTTGAGAAACTCTAACAACTCCTTCTACCAGACTTAGGATTCGAATTAGAACCGAGGCATCAGAATCGAGCGATCAGAACCGAGACATTAGAACCAAGCGATCAGAACCGAGACATTAGAACCGAGCGCTCAGAATCGAGACATCAGAACCGAGCGATCAGAACCGAGACATTAGAACCGAGCGATCAGAACCAAGACATTAGAACCGAGCGCTCAGAATCGAGACATCAGAATCGAGCGATCAGAACTGAGACATTAGAACCGAGCGATCAGAACCGAGACATTAGAACTGAGCGCTCAGAACCGAGACATTAGAACCGAGCGATCAGAACCGAGACATTAGAACCGAGCGCTCAGAACCGAGACATCAGAACCGAACGATCAGAACCGAGACATTAGAACTGAGCGCTCAGAATCGAGACATCAGAACCGAGCGCTCAGAACCGAGCGCTCAGAACCGAGCGCTCAGAACCGAGACATTAGAACCGCGCGCTCAGAACCGAGACATTAGAACCGCGCGCTCAGAACCGAGACATCAGAACCGAGCGATCAGAACCGATGCAACTATAAGAACAGCCACATCGGTGTAGGGGGTGGAAATTGTAGCAGGATGCTGCTCTGCTGGTTGACCAGTCAAAACAGAGTGTGTGAGCTAACCAATCAGAGCACACTGGGCTCATCTGGAGGCGGGGCTTGTAGACATGGGAGCTCTAACAGAGTGATCCAGACAGAGGGTGAATACGGATGTACAGCATGAGAACACATTGTTCTTTGGGAAAACAGAAGCATGCAGATACATTGTAGTAGCCCCAATTTGTGGGGTAGTAGACCGCATATAGATTTACATACTACAATCTGAACACTGTAAACGATCATATGATCATAATTATTTACATAATAAAGGTCAGAGCACAATTCTGGGCCCTCATCTGGAGGCAAAGTGAAGCTTGTGAGTTACAGCCCATGGGAGCTCTAACAGAGTCAGAATCCACAAGAGGGTATGGTAATTACGGACTCCACGTACAGCTTCATGAGTGCATCATGATGGCTGTAGATGGTAATGAGAGTAGAGTAACTGTCATCATTTGCTCCTTTATGCTCTCTGTTTAGGCCATTCAAGGCCATCGATGGCTCAGGGACCAGACGGCAAGGATAAAGACTTTATCTTGATGGATTATACAGTAATCTGTTCCAGATGAAGGTGCTCTTATCTGCTCCTGCTTCAGGCACCTTGCTCATGATATCGAGATGTTACACCTGTTTCAGAGTAGTCTTGAACAACACGCTTGCAAAGCATGAAATTGCCAATTCCCAATAGTCCACTTCCCTGTACTGTTTTACATTAGCAGCACGTCCAGCTTTAGACTGTCATTATGCACCATAACCTTAACAACTGGTCTAACGGAAAGAGGAGAATCACGTCGCTGCTGTTTCGATTGACTCACGGTCTGTATATTCATCCCATACGATGCCGCCATATCAATAATTTGGTTGGATGCAAGCCCATTAAAGTCCATTTTGGCAGCTAGTGTTAGCACAAAAGTGAGTTTGGCTCTCCAGCTATGCTGGTTTGAGGATTTTTCACGTCTGATTTAATTATTTTTATAATGACAAAAATAATAAAAAAATATAAAAAAATTATAATAAAAAAAAAAAAAAGTCATTTGGTGCCTGGTAACTTTCTGCGACTCAGACAGCCATCAATAGAACATTGTCGTGTGCAAAAGTTTCCATGTTCCTGCTAAAATGATACGCTCATCATCAAAAGAGCAATTACACAAATAGTTGCACACAGAAGCAATTAACCGAACTTGGTGGGTATGATTGACATGGTGAGAGAAGTTTCACGCTCAGCCGTGCATGTGATGTAGGCAAAGATGGGCCTTATCACTGTACCTGACTGAGCTTTTTACTTCTTCTGTTTCTTTTTCTTCCGATCTAGTGATTTTGGCCAGATTCAGGCCAGTACCAATACTGGGAATCATATCAGCCCACCTGTAAATGCTGAAAGTGGTTGGTGTAGCTCAGTGGATAACACCACTACGCTTAGCAACCACCCACGTGAAATTGGGGTTCGAATTCCCAGTAGTCCACTTGCTGTGCTACACCAATAAGAGTCCTTGGGCAAGACTCCTAACACTACACTGGCCTACCTGTAATGTGGTTAACCTTGTAAGTCGCTCTGGATAAGAGCGTCAGCTAAATGGCAGAAATGTAAATGTCTAAATGTGACATACTGGGGGAAAATAAAACACAAAATGTGGCCTGTGCAGAGGTTATGCCAAATTTTATATTTTAAATACTCTTTTTTTCTCAATATGTTAAAATTAGCTGTTTTAAATGCCACTGATGGAACCCATGGAATATCTACTGGCAAACAGCTTACTGAAACAGCTATAAACCACTGTTCAGGTACATGATTACATTAGATACAGGAAATCAAAGGCAGATTTCTGAAGATGTGGATCTTAAAAACATACAGTGAATCCCTGTAGCACAGGTGATGCAAATCCTGCCAGTTTAATCATGTATGACAGGCAAAGCGGTCGAGTGTACTAAGTGATGCTGGCATTTTTTAAAAATAGATTTGTTTTTGTTTTTATTGTCATATTTTAATTGAAGGATTACACATTAAGTTGTTCCAGTTGTAAAATATTGTTGTCTTATTATTATTATTATTATTATTATTATTATTATTATTATTATTATTATTATTATTGTTATTATCGTTATTATTATTATATTACTTTTATTATTATTATTATCACTATTATTATTATCATTATCATCATTATCATTATCATTATTATTATTATTATTATTATTATTATTATTATTATTATTATTATCATTATTATTATTGTTGTTGTTATTATTATTATTATCATTATTATTATTATTATTACTATTGCTGTTATTTATTACAGATTTACCTGAATTTAACTGAAACAAAACCAATATTGTTGATAAAATGTGTCAATAAGTTGATAAAAATAAAAAATGAAATGTACAAATTAGATATACAATAAACATTTTTGTCTTTATTCTAAATTATTTGAAAACATAATCTTTCATTTTGTAGAATGAATAGTGTAATAATAATAACAACTGTGTAATAATGAATAGACCAGAAGAAATGCAGTAAAAATAATAATTAAAAAATAAAATCTCTTAAATGAGCTCAGATTAAAGAGTAAATATGGTTATTGCTGTCTCCTGTATAAGAGACTTGATTCTTTCTTTGAACAGAGACTAACTTAGTGTTATCCACAGGAACGTTTTACACTGAAGTTGATCAATGACTCAGTCTTATGTCCAAATATGGGTATGATGATGTCATAATGGGACACAACGTTATATATAGAACCTCCACGACGGAAGAAGCCACACTTCGCTCGGTTGGAGGAGTTGGTACAGACTACTCAGATACAGTTTGATTGCTGGCATTCCTTTTACTCACTACTTTCACTTCTTTAGAAAAGACTTGCACATTTCACCGCAGGTTCTTTTTCCTCACTGAGGTGTAGTAGTCATGAAGAAGGAGAACCACCAGAAGAGGAGCAGCGCTCTACTGGAGGGGCTCCAGTATCTGCCGCCACTGGCAGTAAGACTGGAACCCCGTGATGTCACTGTTGGTAGAAAGGGCAGTGGTTCTTTTCTGCCTGATATCGGTAAGAGAGAACCCCAGCCTCTGAAGAAGCCTCAGAAGACCCCAAGGCCCAGCGCACCCACCAAGCTTCCACCACTGTCCGTCAGTGGAAACCGGAGCAACGCATTCAGCAGTCAACCTGCTACAGACCCCAGTCTGCTGAATGTGGTAGGTAGGGTGGTCAAGACGAGCCAAAGGGGAACATCATCCAGGCTTCAGACGACAGCGACCCAGCAAGTGCATCTGACTGCTGGTGGAAGAACGCTGATAGAACCCCTGACGGTTCACCATGGTCTCTGTGCTGACCAAAAGCCTGAGCACAGAGGAGAACAGAAAAGGCTGCAGTGGAACAAAGATGCTGGCGGTGATGTGACTGGAGGGAGTCAACTCTCTAAGTCATTCACTCAGCCAACCCCACCTGCTGGTCCAAAACCCCAGAGGCTTGAGGTACAGAGGAGACGTGGAGCCACCCAGAAACCGCTTGAGAAGACAGGGCTGACTGAAAATGAGCAGAACACCGAGCTCAAACAGGTCGTCCCAGGCACGGCTCACAAAGCACAGAATGAGGTGCGGTGCAAAGACCAGGAGCAGGAGAGACATGAGCATGTTGGGAACTGCTCCCGGGTAGCAAGTGAGCAAGAAGTGCCTGTGATCCGTCCACGCCGGAAACGGAGAACCAGAAGGACGATTGCAGAGCTCTGTGGGACCCTCGGCGTCAACCTGTTCTTCTTTCGAACACGGATGCCTCGTCTGCGTGTGTCCAGATCCCCCCGCCTGGCTAAGGTAGTGGAGGAAGATGAAGTGGACAGAGAGGAGAGTCTTTAGAGGGACAGAACCAAGATCAGCAGATGAGCACGTTGAGGACAGTGCTCCTGCACCTGATGGGCAGTCAAAGGGCCAAAGAATCACAACAACAGAATGAGGACTCAAAGCCTGGAGATCACCAACCCTCAAGACAGCATGTGGCAAGTACAGGGTACCGTCTTCCATCATGATGCCCAAGAACGTCTAATCACCAAAGACCAGCAGGATAATCACCATAAACATGAAAAATCAATCAATAAAACATTAAAACTGAATTTCATTTTGTAGTCTCTGTTACTTTACACAGAATACTAAGCCACCAGAGCTCGAGGTGCTGGAATCTAACTGCTGCAGCATTTAAGGTGGACTGTACAAAGAAACTGGTGAATAGGAATTTTAGTATTATAGCTGTATTTGTTTATTGTGACTGTCAGTATGCTGCAATCAGACGTTTCATGTCGGTATCATCTTGTAGTCAGATTCCTATTTCGACTGCCTTAGTAGCCTGAGGTGCCCAAATGGAACTGCTGCGCCATTTAAGGTGGAGTGGGAAAATCTTAACAAGACTCTGGCAAACAGGAAGCCAATTCCAGGGTTGTGTAATGTAGTATTTAAATATTCTACCTACAGTTAAATATATGGCTCCACCTGTAACTGTGTCCTGCGGTAGGACCTTTTGATAAGCTAGCGCAATTCTTCCGAAGGAGCTGAAATAAAGAGCTATAGAGCTCAAGCTAAGAATTAACACTGGCTTGGTTTTCAGGTCAGGTGACAGCTCCAGGACCTGAAGGGACCCAAAGGGTTCTTCACTTATGTAGAAGTACTAGTGATGTAGTTAAAACCATCCTCCAGTAAAAGTAGAAGTATGATGGTACATGTCTTAGATAATTACATTTTTTAAATTTTTTAAATTTTGTAAATTTTTTTATTATGGGTTACAGAGACACGTCCACAAAATCGAACATCAGAATGAAAAAAAAAACACCTTCATCTGCTAAAATGCACTCGTGTAGACCACCCAGACAGATTTAATTTTGGATCCACCCTACAAGGATTTAAGATGCACATGTATTTTCAGTCCAAGAGTTACATGACGCAGACCATCCCACCACAAACTACACAGATCATGCTAATGCCATTATATAAGACTACAGGCTATTCCTAATATTCCTAATATTCCTAAAAAATTCCTAAACAGGAAATTGGAGAATGTCCTTATCAGACAATGTTTCAGCATTAACAGGATGAGTAGGATGTTACGATGGTCTAAATCAGCTCATCAGGCTGTGATTATTAAGCTGGGTAGCCTGAAACAGCCTGAGAGCTGGAGCTTGTAGAGCTGACTAAAGCAGGCTATGAGCAGACAGGAAAGATCTGTGGTGTTTCAGTGAGGATCAGATGATGAACCGATTACTGCATCATAACCCACATTTCTTAACAGGCCGGGACCTGTAAGAAGCCAGTCACAGGTTCACTACCCCCCTTTCACTTCCAGTAGGTTTCTGATTTGTATACAGGGGTTGGACAATGAAACTGAAACACCTGGTTTTAGACCACAATCATTTATTAGTATGGTGTAGGGCCTCCTTTTGCAGCCAATACAGCGTCAGTTGGTCTTGGGAATGACATATACTGCGTCCTGCACAGTGGTCAGAGGGAGTTTAAGCCATTCTTCTTGCAGGATAGTGGCCAGGTCACTACGTGATGCTGGTGGAGGTTCGTCCTTCTTGGTGGTATGCTGACATTACCCTGGATACCGTGGCTCTTGATACATCACCAAGACTTGCTGTCTTGGTCACAGATGCGCCAGCAAGACGTGCACCAACAGTTTACAACAATTAATGAAGATTGGCCACCAGGCTGGTCCAATTTAGCCATGAGACCTCCCACACTAAAATGACAGGTGTTTCAGTTTCATTGTCCAACCCCTGTATATATATATAATAATGCATAAGTAAACGGATAGAGAGACGCAACACATAAATACTTTGTTATAATAAATGAACAAACCTGTTTTGAAAATAGAGAGATTACTTTAACATGTAGTGACTAAAAGATAATATCAGCTGACAGAAATACTGAAGTAAAGTACTGATACCTCAGACAAACCTACTACTTCAATTTCCATTTAAGGCATTTAGCCGAGGCTCTTTTCCAGAGCGACGTACAACCATGCTTAGTGTTCCGTTGGATAATATTCCAGCTAGTACAGTCAGAGCCTAAAACTCACCATGAGCTCAGACACTGCCCAAACAGAGAGCCAGTGCTGATACCTAGAGGGATCATGTCACACAAGGCTGGGGTTAAATCCAAATGCAGGTTTTTAATAGTTAACAGAACCAGGGCAAACAAAACCGACAAGGGGCAACAACAAATCTGGAATTACAATACAGAAATGAGGTCCAAAAGCCAGATAAAGATCAATACAGAGATCGCTTCAAAATAAAACATGACGTCGCACATGAGTGCAGTTACCGAGTCTTTAAATACCATTTACCACCACTACACAGGACGACACGTGCGACTGGGAGGTGAATCACCAGGGCCGTTGGTAACAGATCAATAAACATACAGGGGTTGGACAATGAAACTGAAACACCTGTCATTTTAGTGTGGGAGGTCTCATGGCTAAATTGGACCAGCCTGGTGGCCAATCTTCATTAACTGCACATTGCACCAGTAAGAGCAGAGTGTGAAGGTTCAGTTAGCAGGTAAGAGCACAGTTCTGCTCCAAATACTGCAATGCACACAGCATTATGGGTGACATACCAGAGTTCAAAAGAGGACACATTGTTGGTGCACGTCTTGCTGGCGCATCTGTGACCAAGACAGCAAGTCTTTGTGATGTATCAAGAGCCACGGTATCCAGGGTAATGTCAGCATACCACCAAGAAGGACGAACCTCCACCAGCATCACGTAGTGACCTGGCCACTATCCTGCAAGAAGAATGGCTTAAACTCCCTCTGACCACTGTGCAGGACGCAGTATATGTCATTCCCAAGACGAACTGACGCTGTATTGGCCGCAAAAGGAGGCCCTACACCATACTAATAAATGACTGTGGTCTAAAACCAGGTGTTTCAGTTTCATTGTCCAACCCCTGTATATAAAGCAAAAAGTGCACTACCTGGCAACCCCAGCCCAGTGCTCATACCTATAGAGGAGAAAAGGTCATTATAAGTGCAACACAATACACACAACTTACACCTCTACTAGAGCTCACTCACTTAAGTGCATTAGGAAGAGATGGGTCTTCAGTCTGCGTTTGAAGACTTTACAGAAACACCACCACCGCTTACGAGTTCAAATGAATTGGCTTGTATATAGCTGGACATGTAAGTTATGCTGGTTGTTTGCTAGCGAACCACCAGAAAATCACCGGGCAGAATATTACTGCTGTGGAATTTAATTTAATTTTTTGTATTTTTCTAATTAAGAAGCTTAATAACAAAAAAATAGACCACTGTAACATCCTAATCATTCTTTTAATGCTGAAACATTGTCTGATAAGGACATTCTCCAATTTCCTGTTCAAAATGTCCCATTCCACTTTAAACGGTGCTGCGGTTACATTGTGGCCGTCTGTGGCATTATGACAATTGCAGCACCTTTAAGGTAGAACGGGACAATTAGGAATAAGCATTTACATTTACAGCTGTCGCTCTTATCCAGAGCGACTTACAAGGTTTACCACACTGAGGGTCAGAAAGAGCAATGAGTGGCAGCGTTAGCGTTCAGTATCCTGTTCAGAAGACCACGAGTCCAGTCTTTACACTCCTAAGCAAACAGACACCTGCTATGCTGCTTATGCAAGTGTGTTCTAAAGGCCACACAGCTGCTTAGTCCCCATCCTGTGAGTTCTCATTGTGTGGAGGTGCTCTCTCTTCCACTAATAAACACATTTGTGAGTTGTGCTGTCTGTTCTTTGCCATTCAGCCTCACCAAGCTTTTAAAGTGATTGCGTCTGTGAAGTTGACGGTTCTGCACTGTGCGTCCAGGTTTTAATAACGGAGCGGGACAGTTCCTAACCCAGTTCTAGCCTTTTCAGCTTCTCCTTTTTCTTGGAATGATGCAGCCTAATAATCTGACCCCTCTGAAACACTGTATCATCTTTCCCCTGACCGCAGGAGTCGTCTTCCCACAGCAGTTCAGTTAATCAGTTAAATGAATGGTTTCAGCTGAAACATATTAATCACTGCAGTAATGATCCCATTAAAGACTCGAAAGTATTTGAGTGTTTAAATACAAACGGACTTTGGAATTTGGCACAAAAGGACGGACCTGAACAAAAAAAAACAGTGGATGAGGAGAAACTAATCCATACTCATCACACTGATGTACTCTGGCCTTTAAAGAGATTCCCTAGTGTTCTTATGGGGAGATACTGCAACTCACAGAATGCCTGTCAGCCAATCATGCTGTGTGCCAAACTAGCCATGGCATCGTTAAGATTAGAAATTGACCACCCACTTAATTAAAACCTCCACCTGACTTTTGCACTCATTGTCCATTTTATCAGCTGCTCTTACCATAGAGGAGCTCCTTGTGGTTCTACAGTTACAGGCTGTAGTCCATCTGTTCCTCACAGGACCACAGAGCAGGTATGTGGGTGGTAGATCATTCTCAGCACTGCAGTGATGCTGATATAGTGGTGGTGTAGGTGTGAGCTGTGCTGGTGTGAGAGGATCAGACGCAGTAGAGCTGCTAGACCCACGACCCATGCTGTATCCCTCTCTCTCTCTCTCTCTCTCTCTCTCTCTCTCTCTCTCTCTCTCTCTCTCTCTGTCTCTCTTGCTCTCTCTCTCGCTCTTTCTCTCTCTCTCTCTCTCTCTCTCTCTGTCTCTCTTGCTCTCTCTCTCGCTCTTTCTCTCTCTCTCTCTCTCTCTCTCTCTGGTTATCATGGCAGTTGACATGTTTTGCTACACACCACATCCAAAATTCTGCCTTCAAAGCTTTTTTTTTCCCTGTAGAGACTGACCTCTTTTTTCCAGCCCATCACCACCAATTGCATCAAATTTGAGCAAAGTCATATGCCTTGTGCACAGACAGGGGTATATTTATCTCTTAGGAGTGCTTGGGGGTCAGTTTGAGCTGTTCAAGTCATTTCAGGTACTATTCTTCGGAGCAGGAGAAACCAATCCCATACAGGCCTGAGGCGTCTGTTGCCATGGTGCAATTAGAACACAAAAAATCCAGAGGCGGACCCTCGGGGCCTTCTAGGCCTTCAGAGAAGACGTCACGGCTTCTGTGAAAATGACGTCTGTATTTGTAGTTCATAAGTTATTATAATGATGATGCCTTTTTATATTTAAGTTGGTACATCGTGGTGAC